>JNCO01001859.1:0-20697 GCA_000785685.1 Uromyces viciae-fabae
AACTTAGGAGCTTGATGAAACAGGGCCAGGTAGTTCGGAATAATTGGAGCATACTTGAAGGGGGAAGATGTTCAATTATTTGTAGTTCATATCTTGGAAGATGGCGAGTTGAAGGTTTCCTGCTAACTAGATATCGCTTTTGGAGCAACTGCTGCATAAAATCTATGTCAAGTTCCAGGTCCGATTCGGTATCAGATGAAGCCATGATTGCCAAGGCTGCAGCATTTAAAGAATGAAGGAGTTGTGTCTGAATTGATGGTTGAGGCATTGGGTTAAGCAGTTATAATGGGAAGTTGTTTTGTGAGTGAACTCAGTGGATGATGTGATGTGGTCGAGTAAATTTGGTAGTTGAGGAGAGATGGATGTGGTGTGATGGGTGAGGATTATTTCAAAAAAACCCACTTATTTTGAATTGTCTGGTAACTGCATTTCAAAAAATACCTCAGTTGGGTCAAGATTTTTTGAAAAACTCAAAATTAAAAAGTTGGGTTTGATCCAAAAAAAAAGTCGTGTTTGTAATGTCTGGTTTGGTGATATTTGACACCCCCTATTTTATTTTTTATTTATTTTAATTCTTAATTCATTTTATTTTAATTTCAATTTACTTTTTGTTCTTTTTATTATTATTATTATTTTTTTTTTTTTTTTAGTTAAATTGTTTTTAATCTGTTTTTATTGAATTGATCAATTTGTTTTTCATGAATCGTTTTTCATCTGTTTACCTACAGAAGAAACAAGAGCAAGATTATTAGTTGATCAAAATGCCAAAAATTGATTTACATGACGTCATGATTGTTTTGATAAAAATCAATCATGACGTAATTTTTATAACATCATTTTAATTTTCATTTTAATTTTTATTATTTTTATTATTGCTGTGGCAATAACGTCACTAGCAATTTTATTGTATTTAATTATTTATTTTTCAATTAATTAATTATTTCATTTAAATAATTAATCATTTTAATTAAAAAAAATAATTATTTTAAGTTATTAATTTTAATTATTTATTTTAAATATTTATTTTAATTGTTTAATTATTTTATTTATTTATTTGATTATTTTAATAGTTTATTTTATAATATAAAATAATCATATTGAGTAAAAATATTTAGTAATCATATTCAATAATAATATTTGATAATAATATTTGATAATGATATTTGATAATAATATTTAGTAATAAATTAATATATAAAAATAATATAATATTATTTTGATATTTTGACATCAATGATGTCATGTGACGTCATCAAGTGTTTTCAATCAAGAGCGGTCAATTGTGTCATGATCATCTGTTGAATTTTAATTTTTATTTTCAATTTTTAATTTTAAATAAATTAATTTTAATTTCAAAATTAAAAACTTACTATTTTTAATTTCTTTTATTTTAATCTCTTTTTGGTACACAAAGTCTTTTTATATTTTTTTTTGTCTGAGACTTTTGTAAAAGAGATTTTTATTTTTCTTTTTAATAAAAATTAATTTTATTAATTTTTTGTTCTATAATTCTTTTTTCTTATTTTTATTAAAAAGAATAAAAAAATGGCTCTGCTTACTTGGCTCTGCTTACTTCTATCTATAAGCGCCATTTTTCTCTTGCCTTGGCAAGGATTATTTAAGGTTTTTTGACAAAAGGCTCTGCATTTTCTCAAGAATTCCATTGACCTGTTGGGTGTGGTCTTGTTTGCTCTGGATCAATTGAAGGATTAGGGTGAACAAACTCATGATGATTTCGCCATTTGGCCCTCTTTTGCTAGGGTCATTGGCAATCATGTCCAACAACATCAAGGTGCCCAAGGCCAGAGGAAGCGTTGTAGGTTTTGGTGGAGGGGGGTTGTCTGCAGCGAGTCTTGAGTCAACCTCCATGGATGTGTTGCAAGTATTTGAACGGAGTAGATTGAATGGGTTGGGGGGAAGGGGGTGGGCTGTTTGGCCAGGCATGGGGGGGGGGGAGAGGGGGTCTCAGGGATTGCTGACAAGTTTGATGGAAAAATTTTTAGGTTGTGCGGATAGTTGGGTATGTGTGGAGAGAAGTGAGATAGAAGAAGAGGGTCAGAAATTCCCTGATCAGTGTGTGCCTTGTTGGTCATAATCTGAAGAAAAAATAGGCAGCCAAACTTTGGTTCTCTCATTTCATTCTGCTCAAGTTACTTACATTGAATGATTTGAACTATTTTAGATGAATTAGGAAAAATCAAGAAAAAATCAAGATTGAGCTAGAAAAAAAAAAAAAAAAAATGTCAAACTGACGTCCTGACCCTGTTCTTTTGGGAATTTCCTACCCCTGACCTTCCGGACATCCAAAATTCATGTACAGTGGAACACTGTGCGCCACTGTAGTACAGGTATTGCAAAAAAAAAAACCACACATCTCTATTTTCTTGAGTCTATGAGTATTTTGAGGCTAACATTAGTAGAAAAATCAAAAATGATTTTCTTTTTTGCCATCTGGGCACATGAAACTTATAGATTAAATACAGTGCCAGACACCACTTCTGTTTTAGGCCTAAATGCCCTGTTCCCAATCCTCAGGGAGATTTATTTGAAAAAATGCCCAAAACCCCCTCACGGAAGGGGGGTCTGCTGCTCATTGAACTTCTTTGAGTGTAAAAACATAGAATTAATCCATAAAATCCCATTAACTTACTCACACACAACCAAGGGCTTCAGTTGTTTTTTTTATGCTCTGTTTTCTATTTATTGTTTTTTCAAAAAAACAACTCTGTAACATGCATTAGTCCACATTAAGGCTTTATAAATACATACAATGGCTTCATAAGTACATAATATTAGCTTATGAGACCCATGTTCCAAATGTAAGCAAAAAAAAAGTCAAACTTTTGACTGGGTGACACAAAAGACTCCGAAAAGTAGGTTTCACAATTCCTCTCTGTAGAGCTCAAAAATGTCACTTTCATGTTGTGTACATGCATTGGCTGATACTGAGGGAGTTTTTTTTTTTTTTTTGCAGGCAAGGCCTAACGCAGAAGTGGTGTCCGGCACTGTATACCAATTGGGAGAATTTTCAAATGTTTTTTAAAAATACCAACTGCATGCTATTTTTGATACTACATAAATTATAACAATTACCCAGATATATACTTGTTTCTTTGATCTTCATGGTCCAAGATAATCCAAACATAATTCAGAATCTCTATAGAAATTACTAGAGGTCAGGCCGACTGCGCCAGCATTTAGCACAGGGTCACACAATTTCCCAAAGAAACAGTAGTTATCCAGCTACTTCCTACTCTATAAAATCTTTTCTTTTGCCTTTGATATTCATGATAACAAGCAAGAGCAACCGTTGAAATTCAATAACTTTGATAAAAAAATTAATTTCTGGAAAACAACAGTTGCAATCAACGACAAGAGTAAATTGATTATTGCATATTTTTTTCTTGTATATATATTATAAAAATTTGCTGAATGAGGTGCATGGTCCAATTCATGAATGCTTTTGGTTTTGGTAGATAGACTTTGCCAGCAAACATAAACCAAAAACAGAAATTGATTTTATACCAAACGTTGTCGTTCGATTATCGATTTTTGTTGTAAATTCCGACTGACTCGCCTATAGTTTCGTACATATATTGCATATATTGTAATCACAAAGCATGTTAAAACGGCCCTTGATTTCAAAAAAGAAAGTAAAAAGATCAAACTTACCAATACTTATCTAATACATCAGCTTGACCTAATCTGTTTAGAAAATCTTCGTCATGTGTCTTTTAGCGACGTAGGATTTAGATATTTTTTTTTTGGGAAGTGAGACATTTAGCTTTTTCCTTGAGAAGATAGTTACACACAGAAAATTCAAACTGAAAAAAATGAATAAACTAACTATGACCACGAGTTGAAAATTAGATTGATCTTTTCTTTCTTTGATGATTCTAAATCGAGAGAAAGTTAGAAAGTTGTTGAAGAGAAGAAGAAGAAAAGCAATGACAAGCTACCACATAAGAACCAAAGCAACCACTAAGATGACAGCAAGAAAGAAAGACTGACTCAGCTAACGAAGCGGCCAAAGCATCAATATTATCCCTGTCCAAGTTAGTTGTAGGTTCGTCGAGTGCAAGTATACCACAATTTGTACCGAATGATTCAGCCAGTGCCAGTCTGATAATTATTGATGCCAAAACTTTTTGTCCAGCTGAACAACGACCTCTCATATCCATTTCAACTTGATCTTTCATCATTACCACCTATGGATCGTTTGATTTTCAGTGAACCATCTCAGTTTCACGTTCTGACCTCAAAAGCAACAAGAAGAAAAAATAACTCGACGGATTTTCGAATGTATATTGTAATGTCAAAGTACAAAAATAATAAGCGAGATGCTTACTCGATAATTATAAGATCTATTACTCTTAATGCTTTCATTTTCAGATTTGATCGAAATGCTATCAATATCTTCAGGGGCCAAATACGAAGGAGAAATCGTATAAGCATAAATTCAAAATAAAAGAAGAAAACCCATTTTTCATGAGAATGATAATGACTTAACCTGTGCCTTGATAAGTTTTTTGCCATAAAGTTTGAATGGTGTCATTAATCTCTGCCATCTTATGAGAATGATATTTCATGATAGCTTGATCTAAAGCTTTAGCATATTTATCCAAATCTTGGTTCGCAAGTTCAACTGTCTACAAATAACCCTCACCAAAATTATGATAACAATGAGCTTGAGAAGAACAAATCCGCGAAACTAAAAAAAAAAAAAAAAAAAAAAAAAAAAAAAAGCGACTATATCTTTAAAATCGGAATCCATCTCACTTTTTTTATCTTTCAAAACCTTTTTATCAATTCCAATTTCTCCTCCTATTCTAGCTTGCTGAAGATCGAAATAAATCGCATTAAAAAGTGATTATAATTCAATAATCAAAGACAACAGAGTAATAATTCGAAATTAAAGGCTTACTTCAGCTTGACAGTCGGTTAGATATTTCCTTGCTTTATGATATTCCTTATCATATTCATCGTTAGCTTTCATAGCATTCTCTATATCTAGTTGCTTTATTTTCTCGTCTAATTCAGAAATTTCACGCCGATAAGTCCTCAGTCGGATATTGTCGTTTATGTTCCTTTCAAATGCCTTTTTCTTGGCGGCCTCCTTATCTAATTCCAATAAACTTTCTTGCAACTCATTAACCTGTTGACAAAAAGACTTAATGGATTGGTCCAATCGATCAATTTCTAATTGACAGCGTTTGCAATTAATATCAATTTCCATCTCATCGTATCTTCAAAAAAAAAAAAGGGGGGGAGATGATTGGGGCTATGATGAGACTTTCATCATTTTATCTGCTGTTGTTTGTTAACTAAAGGCTACAAACTTTTGGATTTCCTTGTTGATCGCTTCGATTCGGCTTAGACTTGCATTGTATGCTTGCAGTTCAGTTGAGTGTTCATTTTCTTTGGCAACATTTTCTAATCGAATCTGTTCTAACTCGGTTTCCATCCTGCGTATGGGCATACTAAACGTCTTTAAATTTTCCTCAATATCCTAAAATGTCATTTTCAATCATTGAATTTTCATTGGTTTTGTTAACTTTCTTCTTGGTATTCTCTCATTGAATATTCCTCCGGTTATAGTAAACTGCATGACATACCTTCATTTTTTCTTCCAATTCAGTTATTTCCTTCCTTAATTCTTCTTTCTGAGCTTGGAACGACTCCCTTTCTTTCATTTGCTGTTGTTTCGTGCTCAGAGTTAGCTCCAACTGATGGATTTGAGTCTGCACGTTATTCAACATCGATCTTTTCTTTTCACGTTCACTAATCAAGGATTGTGCCTCCCGCTTCACTTCGGAACTTTGAGTTTTGGAAGCAGCAAATTAGCTTGGAATTATCTTGAAGAAGAGCACGAGGAACTCACAGGTTTAAGCCAAGATCATCCAACTCCTCCTGAACCTCACTTGAAGTCCTTGTTGTACCTGAACTTTCTAAATCTGCCTCGAGTTCCTTGACCTCCCGATTTAGATCTTCAATCTCGCCCCTCATCCTGCTAATATCTGTTGCAGGTCTTTTACACAGAGTTAATTCGCTCAGTCGATCTTTGATTTTCTCCATTTCAGAGTGTGCCTGAAAAATTTACAAAAACAAGTATCGTTCGAAAGAGATTAATTTTAGCACATTATCACAAACCAATTATTTATATGCTCGCAAAGAAAGAAGGCTTGAACTCAAAAATACGCAACTTCTTCAACTTTGCGATTGGAGGCACTAAATTTCGATTCAAGCTCCTTGACTTCCTCTTGTAAAATTGGTAAATCAACATCCCGTAGCTTATTGACGGAGACCTCCATGGGTAAGAGGTCCTTCATCGTATTCAATTGTTCCTGCCATGCTTTGAGCTCTTCTTCTCTTTCCGTTTGTTCCTCTGGTAATTTTGAAATCGTTTGTTTGCACTAAAAGTAATCAATCATCAAATTCAACGATTAGATATTGAACATCTGCATTGTAAAAGTTTTTTTCAACATCATAAGCTCAATATTTCTGAACTAAAAAGTTCGCACTACTAATAAAAACCTACGTATCGCTCAAATGCCGCCATTTCATCATCATTGTGAAACAGACGCTGACAAGCTCCACATTTTTTGGCCTGTTTGGCTCGTACAAGCAAGGTTTCGTGGAACTTGACTGAAAATTTCATGCTATGCAAGTCCCTGAAGTTATCAAAAATTGAATGGAAACCTTGCCGTGAGTGATCAGAAAAAAAGTTAAGGAAAATATCAAAAATGCGAGTGACAACCTGTGTAACGATTCAATCTCAGCTTCCGCTTCCGCAATGCTTGTAGCAACGGTTTGGCCACTTGTGACCGCATTGATTTTTTTTTCAAGACCTTAAAAATATGAAGTAGAATAAGTGTGTCACACACAACCCTGAAGAATAACTGAGAAGATCGTAAAAATAAAAAATAAAAATAAATAAAAGTGGGCTCACGTTCCAATTCCCGCTTAGTGGTGGTTAGCTTGGACTTAGTCAATTGTAATTTTGTGTCATTAGTCTGCATGTCTTTGGTGACGGTAGCGCTCTTGACAGTGACATCTGCCAACTTTCGCTCGGTCAGACTGATAGGCAGAATAGTATCAGTGTTGCTATCAAACGTGTGGGTTGCTTGGCTCGACTTAACAGGATGGCGCGGTTGATATCCTGCTCGGCAGACTGGGGGGTCATGTCTGTCCCAACCAACTCTTGAAATCGCGCACCGTGTATCTGAATCCTGAGGGAGTTGGATTTTTGTAAATTGCCAATATTCCCATAAAATCAAATCACTCGGATCATATTGGATTATAAGATGAAAATACTAAACAAAGTCTTTATTCCTTCTCGTTTCTTTGAGACATCTGTGCGCTTCAAAGCCAATTTAGCCCGTGTGTCTGATTGTCGATTGAGCCCGACTAGCTCAATATGGAGCGCTTCGCGCTTTTGATCAAGCTGCTCTACATTCTTTTGCATTAAAGCAATGTTGAGTTCGTAATCGGATTTGTTGAATTCTTCCTTTAAAGTTGCTAAAGTTTCCTTTTTAGCATCTAGGTTATTTGAATGGTTTTGAATGTCAGCTTCAGATACGTTGACGCCTTCAATTTGATGAACCAAGCTTCGGATTTTTTTTCTAGACTCGTTCTGTTTGCCATTTCGGTTGAATTAGTTTTGAAAAAAAAACCCAGATATAGCGGATGATTCAATCAGATGATGCTTACTACGCGATCAGAAATAGACTGCTTGCTTTGTTTAGCCGATCCTTCTTCACTTTTCAGTGTAAATATTTCGGTTTGCTTGTCTTCTTCAGCCTTTTTACCTGATTTCTGAAAATCAAAAAAAAAACAAGAAGAAAAAAAAAACTGAGAAACTATCATCCGCTTTTTATTGCATTGGAAAGCTTGCTGGTTGGTACCTTGACCCTTTCAAGTTCAGCGACGACACGCCTTTGATGATTGCGCAACAAA
Source organism: Uromyces viciae-fabae (assembly GCA_000785685.1). Taxonomy (NCBI): domain Eukaryota; kingdom Fungi; phylum Basidiomycota; class Pucciniomycetes; order Pucciniales; family Pucciniaceae; genus Uromyces; species Uromyces viciae-fabae. The sequence goes on from JNCO01001859.1 coordinate 7,957, forward strand.
TTACAAAACTCGACGACTCTATTCTCTGTCATTGGTTGATTTAGGAATTCTTCAATCTTATGCGCTGAGCTGATCGAGGAGATGGTTTCTTGTCGTTCCTCAAGAGCGGCTACTTTCCTCTGTTATATTGCCCCGGTTAGTCAGCTTAAGGGAAAAATGGCCTGGGGTTTCTCATGTATGTGGAAGGCAAAGAGTGCCTACCTGCGCTTGAGCTTTAAGTTGACCGAGGACGGTGAACTTATTTTGATGCTTGGAGCGCAACCTTGAAAGATCTCCCTCTGCTTCTACTAGTTGCGACTTAGCATGGCTCACACGCTCAGCATGACTAGATAATCCATTTTTGGATTGTTCCCGGCGCTCAACCAATTGAGAATCGGTGGCTGTAAAGAATGAAGGTGATTAACACAATTTTGAAATATGTATTAAAAACTAGATCACTGAAATTACCATCTTTGATTTCATCGATGTCTTCTAAAAGGTCTTTAATAATTTTGAGCTTGTTTGCCTTCTGGTCATTGATTGTGGAATGCTCGTTGAGGATCTCTTTGAAGCGGAGAGCGCCTTCATAAAACTTTTTATTTTTCTCGGTGAGGTCACGAATCTTAGCTTCCAACTTCTGATATTCAATCTCTTTGCTTTCTATTCCGCTTGAAATTTTATCAATACTGCTTTGAAGCTGTTAAAAAACAGTAGATATAATTCTGTGTGAGCAGTTGGATAGCTGAATGAAATAGTATAAAGTCAAATTACTTTGTCGACAGTAGATATAATTCTGTGTGAGCAGTTGGATAGCTGAATGAAATAGTATAAAGTCAAATTACTTTGTCGGCACGATTTTTATCAATCACTAAGGCGCTGTGCTTTTCTTTATCAACTTTGAGCTCGATGGCTGCTTCCTTCTTGATTGCCTTGATGTTATCCAAGGCTTTGGTATACCTATCGAAAGCAGAAACGAGCCATCACAAGCTTATTTAATGCGCAAAGGTTAGGGTGAGGAGTGAGTGAATGGGAATCCAAACATACTTGGTAGCTTCAAAAATCTCATCGAATCTACGAGTCCAGAACAATGGAATTCATGGATCCAACTTTGAATCAGCACAAGAGTGATTTTGTATAAAATTAACGCTTCAAAGACGGGAAACAAAAAAAAAAAGATAAAAATACTTTTTCTTCAAATTCGCTGGTTCAGATAATGGCCAATTGCTGTCTTCTTGATGACAGAATATGACATTTTCCAAAATAGCTTTGGAAACACCCAAATGGCGCGGTACTTCTGAATCCATTTCAGCGCATTTAGTTGAAATTGTCCTCCGCTAAAAATTCATGTAAAAAAATAAAAATCCGCAAACAGTTTTGAGCATTTAATTTAAGTTTTTCAAATCTTGAGATATTTTTTTTTTTTTTTTTTTTTTTGGAGCTGAACCGTCATCGTTATATGACAAGGTACCCTCCAGAGTTTTCATAGTGAGTGCAGTATTTTTTTTCTTGGTAACTTGCAGCCTTCTGCTTGCGATTAATTTGGTACCGGCTAGATTCTTGAACCGTAGCATAACTTCAGCCATGACGACTGCATCACCTGCTATTGAAGGATCATGTATGAATGCTCCTCCCTTGGTATTTGGTGGTAGATCTCCGGTTGTGATATATTTCAAACATTCGATGATCGTCTGTGAGTTTGCATTTTAGCAAATTGGATTCAAGGAATGAAGAATGGGGTTATATTTTTGAGGCGAATTAAAATTATAAAGAAAAAACAGCATCAATGGTGGATAGTTCTCAATTTTAAAAAAGCCAAGGGAAGTCATTTAATTTTAATTGATGAAATCAACACGGACAGTTTTACCGCTGCCATTATGACCAACTATTACAGTCAAAGGAGAATAGAATTGAATCACGGCCATGGACTGATTATCAAAGCTTCTGATTCCACGAATGGCTAACTTGTCGATTTGTGACCTGAAAGGTAGTCAAGATTGTTTGATCAAGATCTTTCCGATTTATTTTTTGGATTATTAAAGCTTACATTTTTAAAAGTTAAAATAGTTTTTTTTTAATTTTTTTAATTTTTTTATTCATTTGTTGGATTTATACAGTCCGACTACTGTGAAATTCCAAACAAATCTATTAAACAGATTTTTATTCCTTTTTCAAGGTTCAACTCACCATGGGAAATGGTGAGCATGTTTTCTTCCCTCAACTTTACTTTCCACCTCATCCTGACCCTAACTCTCCCATAGATGGTGGATCAATTCCCAAGCGTGATGACCTAGTTAGGACAAAGGCTAGCAAAGCTCAAGTTGATGAACAAGAAAAGCAAAGTACTCGATGGTCTGAATGCTCACTCTCAAAGGTGAATTTATCCTAGTCCCCTTCTTAACTTTAATTTCAATAAAATATAAAATATAAAATAAAAACTCAACATAGTTACGTTTTCCTGCTTTTAGACAAAATTAGAGGAGCCGATAGTTTGCGACCGATTAGGGAAATTATACAACAAATCATCAGTTCTCGAATTTTTAATTAACAGAGATCATTTTGGGGAAGATGGAAAGCAAGTGGCAGGGCATTTGATGAACTTAAAGGATGTTTTTAACGTCAAACTAACTAAAAACGTACAATCAAACTCATGGATATGTCCTATCAGCTTGAAAGAATTTGGAATAGGAATAGGAAAGTTTGAATTACGGTGGTTATGTCTAGTTAATTGTGGTTGCGTCTTGACTGAAACAGGATTAAAACAGGTAGAAGGAAATGACTGTCCTGTTTGTGGAACCATTGTATCCCAATCAATTTCTATCAATCCTAGCTCAGAAGAAGTTGAAAAAATTAGATTTAAAATTTTGGAAGATCAGTTCAAAGAAAAGTCAGAGAAGGTGAAACGAAAGCTGGAGAAAAAGGAACAGAAGAAACGCAAGAACGTTCAAAATGATGAACCTCGACTAAAATCTGATCAACAAACATCATCATCAAAATCAGAACATTGTAAAAAGTTGAAATCTTCCAATACTGACATTAAGACAAAATCAACTTCAAACATTCATTCTACTTCAATTGCTAAATTAACCGCCGAAATTCAAAAAGAAACTCAACAGAATCTTGGCAACTTATCTTCTTCAACCCATCAAAGTATTTACGGACCTAGAGATGCGGATGGTAAACAATTACTTGGACAGCAAAAAGAATCCTGGATGACTAGAGGAACTTGGACCAGATATGCCGCATAATGAATCACATATTCCTTCTTTTTCATCATTTCTCAAAATTGATTTAGTATTAAATAACTACTTGAGATGCATTCCTTTTTTTCATATATCCTACTGATTCTCTTGTAGTAATATAATTTGCTGATAAACCCATAACACTCTGTTTCTCTTGGTGATGAATTCGCACAAAATTGAAGCAAGAGTAGAATCGAGCTGCCAAGTTTTGGTGAAAGTTGAGTAGGCTTGAGGGAAAGGCTTTGAGCTTGAATTATTCACATGATCAATGCACGTCAATTGTCTCTTCAAACAGGTAATCTTTCAATTTCAATGTATGACTCAAATCCATGAGCGAAATACTAGATTTTATCCACCAAATCAAACAAACTACTCTCCATTAGTGTCTTCCTTCGAGTCCAACGAGTTATTGAGTAGGCTGATTCAATAACTGCTTGTAACATGATGAACTACTTACATTTCCTTTTTCTGCTTGACTCTGATTAAATATGTAGAGTGTATTTCTGAAATGATTGTTAAGTTTCTTGAAGATAATGGCATCCAGGGTCGGGATTGGAGAGGCGTTGAGCAGCAGGCAAGAATCATTTTCTCTTGGTTTCTTCAAAATATAAATTAATAATATTCATTCATTCATTCATTCTTTTTTTTTTTTTATCGCCATGCACTGGATAGGCTTGCTCAGACAGGCCAGGGTATTCAAGACAGAATGGAGCAAGAACGTGCTTGTTATAGCAATGATTCAACATCAACTAATATTGGCCAAGGCGTACAATGAAATTGATGGTAATCATTACTCATGTTTTTCAATTCATCCATATTGCTCATTTTAATCCTGCTTCTACTTTTTTCAACGTCTTTTCAGGTAGGTCTTCAGCAAACGCATTGTATGTGAATAAGCAAACTCAACCTGAATCATTTATTTACTTTGTTGCAAAAAATGAATCCAATTGTCTTCCATGATCAGCTTTTTTTGTTTTTTTGTTTTTTTCTTTGATTTATTCTATTTTAATAACATTACATTTAAATAATCATTTCGAAATAAAAATAAAAAAGAAGACTTAAATCAAAACAATGACAAAATGTATAACAACAGTATATGCAAAAGAATAATAAAAAAAATAAAACAAACGTTCAAGAGTAATTTTTAAATATTTCAATCCGAGGGACTTTTGTGGAAAAAAGAAATAAAAAAAAGGGTATGTAGAACAAGCTTTAAATGACATCATCTAAAAGAGAATCATCATGTGTAACGAAGAGATTAGAATCAAGTAATGTAGTCTGATTAAGACTTGGATTAATGTTTGAATCAAGATCAGCAAGAGTACTTGTAAATTTAATATTTTTATTAAACGAAGAAGAAGAACGAGAGGAAGAACTTCCAGTGACTGATAAACTTGAGGAATGTATAGGATTAAATCGACTCAAGACTACTAATCTATTATTATTATTATTATTATTATTATCAATATAATTATTACTTCTTCCATCGAATTTATATCCGTATTGATTTTGAGAAATCTCATGTAAATCTTGTCTGGTGACTCGAATCCTTACATTCTTTTCTTGATTTTCCTTTTCTATAATTTTTTCTAGTTCATCATGATCATGAGAAGATCTCTCATGATGATTATCAACAGGATTTTCAGCTTCTAATTGATGATCATCTAATTCATCATAACTTTCATGAATAATTTCGTCCTGGTGATTATTATTATAAACCTGATTAAGAAGTTTTAACAATTTCAACTTTTTTGAAATTAAATTTAATTTAGTTGAAGAATTTGATTTATTGTTCATGTTTTTTTTATCATCAAAAATAATTGAAGTGGATGATGAATTAGATTGTAAATTTTGTGATTCTTCTACTATTTTTTCAATATCTAACCAATCACTTTGTTCCGATTTTGCTAATTGATTTTGCTTTTTTCTTTCATATTCGATTACATCGGAAATAACAAAATTCAATTTAGCTCCCTCTGAAGCAAAGCAGACCTTTTGTGGATTTGTGGCTTGATGAAGATTGGGTTGTTGTTGATCATTATTACTTGGGGATGGAGATGGTGGGAGCGAGATAGATGAGGCAGCCAGTAGGTTGGGAGATAAGAAGTCATTCCTTGTACTCAATTGGTAACTAGTGGGCTTCCCGAATCCGTAGTCATTATCATTGGTTATTTGATGATCTTCAGAGCTTAATTGACTATTAGCAGAGATATTAAATCCATAGAGTTGATCATCAGGTTGATTCCTGGCGCTTGAAACGACTTTGGCAACAGACTCCAAATCCGATTGAGAATCATCTTGAAATTCAACATCTTTGAATTGATCAGACAAATGAATCAAATCATCGGCATGATAAGAAACGGCTGAATGATTACTGAAAGTGGAACTGGTAGAACTAGACCACGTGGTACGGTTTTGTTTCCACTCTGAAAGAGGGGGCTCATGTTGAATGGGTTCGAATGATTGACTGTAACTTTCATTCCCAGTTACAGCTAATTGAGTAAAATCAAAAGTAGCAGCGGTTTGATTGATGTTCGAATGATTGACTGTAACTTTCATTCCCAGTTACAGCTAATTGAGTAAAATCAAAAGTAGCAGCGGTTTGATTTTGTATTAGTTGAGTTTCTAAAGCCCGACGAGTTTCCATTGAGACAAATGGATCATCAAGTTCAATTCCATCAAGTGTCATCATACTTAAACCTTTAGGGTATTGATAAGGAGATTCATCTTCAATAGTTTCATCTAATTCATCAGTCTGATCGTTAGTTGATAATTGATTATCAGTATCATGATTTAAAATTTGATTTCCAATTTCATCAGTCATTCCTTCATTTCGAAGTTTGTTAACCATAACTCTATGAGCAGTACGGGGACTCTGAGGTCGTTTAGTCATTTGAGCCTGGAGAGGGCCTAATAGGTTTCTTAATGTGGGTGGATTAGATAATTGAGCCTTGATTTGAAGATCATGAACTGGATGATTACCATTAAATAAATTAGAAAGAGAACTGTTATTTGAAATTGAGGAGTAAGTTGAAGATGGAAAGGAAGATTGATCAAACTGAGTTCCACTGGTGGAAAATAATTCATCAAAGTTGGTTTTGCTTGGTTCAAATGAAAGCGAAGATGAATTTGAACTTAGAAATGCAGATTTGATTCGATTAGGATAAAGTTTAGATGAAGATTGTTGATGTGAGGTTTTATGATGATTACTGATAATTTGTTGAGAATGAAGTTGATTTTCTTGATGAAGGTATGATTTAGAAACTTGTTTATGTGAATGAGGGAAATGGAATTTTTTTGATAGCTTGAGTAGACCATGAATTAATTTGATGACTTCATTTGAATCTCCTTCGACAAGTTTAGCGAGATGAATGGTATCAGTTGACCAACGATCCTCAATAGGGTTGAGGTATTTGTTAAGTACTTTTAGTATAATTCTCAAACATTTTGAACGAGAATGAGGAGATCTTGATGTGCGGGTTGAATCTACAAGGAATATAAAAAGCAAAACAATATAAGATTTGATGAAACAAGTTTTTTTGAAATTTTGAATTTTATTGAATATTTTACCATTTAAAGCTAAAAAACGACGTTCAAGTATGCTTTCAGTTATTGCTAGTAGAAGAGAAGATGTTACTACTGAAATATCAGGTAGTGAGATTGGTATTAGTAGGTTTTCCAATAATTTGTTGAGTTGAATAAGAACATCAGTAAGATCTGAATCAATTAAAGATTTGATTAGTAATATATTTTAAGATGAATTTGAATTTTATAAATTATAAGCTTACTTGATTCTTTTGACTTTCCTTTTCTGTCATTCTTGTGTTTTTCCATTTTTATTTTTATTTTTTTATTTTTTAATTTATTTTTTAAGTGAAAATTGAATTCAATTCACGGGGGTGGGGGTGGGGAAACGGGGGTCAGTTAGTATTTTATTTGGAATGAATTAAAATAAAAATAAAAAAAAATAAAAATAAAAATGGAAAATACTTTAAATTGTACTGCAGACTTTTGTTTAATTCCAGTTAAGTAAAAATTAAAAAAATAAATAAACATTCCTGCTTCTTCTTCTTTGAATCATTCTAATTTATGAAATTTTAATTTCTTTTTTTTTTTTTTTTTTTGGTTTAAATTACTTTATAATTTTAATTTAGATCGGTGGTCAAGATGGATCAAGTGTTGGAAGATACATTGCAGAATGTCAAAGGTAAATTAAATTTTAATCATTCAAATAAAAATAAAAATCACTTTTGAGAAATTCATTAAAATAAAACAATAGATCAAAAAAAAAAAATTATAAAAGAATAAATTTGATTTCAAGAATTTTAAAAATTGATTGAAAATAATATTGTTGCTTTGATTTAGAGTTTTAGCTAAAACCGGTTTAGAATATAAAGTAAGTATAACTACAAAAATTAAAAAATTAAAAATTAAAAGAAATAATAATCATTATTTTATTTAATTTTAAGATGCAGTTGAGCTCGAAATCCAAACTTAACAATTAATAATAAATTGAATATATGTTAATTTAAATATTTAAACAAGTGGTTATGGTACAGGTATTGAAGGACCTTGGGATGAAGTGATGAATGCAATTAAACAATGTCATCAAGCTGGTCAGTTGAAAGAAATTAAAAATTGATTTAAATAAGAAAAATACTAATTAAATTTTAAATCTTAAAGTTCATAAAATGGGTTGTCCTCGTGTTGCAACTGGTTAATTAATTTTAAATTAAATTAAAAAAATAAAAAAAATATTGATCTTCTTTTTTTTTTTTTTTCTTTTTTAGATATTAGAATTGGTACTAGAATAGATAAAACAAGCACATTAGAACAAAAAGTTAAATCAGTAAAAGATCATTTAGCTTCAAATTAAAGTGAAACTCATTCAAGTGACTTCATTATCATTTAAAACTGTTAAAAAAATAAAAACAACTAGTTGAATTGATCTAGCACAAAGAGAAAAAAAAAAATCTAATCTGGTAGATTAATTCATAAAAACAACTAGTTGAATTGATCTAGCACAAAGAGAAAAAAAAAAATCTAATCTGGTAGATTAATTCAATTTATTCTCTCGAGTGAGCTTTGTCTCTAAAAGTGTATACGTTAAATTATATACAATAACGAATACATGCGAAAAAAAGTAATGCAGATTGACAAATAATCGGAACAAGCCAATAAAAAAGAAGAGAGTAAAAATTCATCAAACTAAAATCTAATGATTAAGAATTACGTAAATCAAATTGTCCAAAAAGAAAAAAAAAAAAATGTTAATAAACAAGGGATCTAGCAATACATTGTGATAATGCTGGGATTTTATGTATATTATGTCTAGGAAAGATTGCGTTAGAGATTAACTAATTTGCTAATGTCTTAGGAAAAAGAATAATGATGATGAACGATATAAAAAAGAAACTTGAAAATAAAGAAATGCGAAACGACTGTAAAATAAAAACTGTTCTCTTTTATTTGATAAAATACAATAAATTTTTTGAAAATCAAGCCTTGACGTCCTTTTGAAACAAGAGAGATTGATTGGGATTTCCACTGCTTCCAGATGTAGAGGTAGTAGAAATATTATCCAAGTTATTTTTTTTTTTTTGATTGGTTTTAGCTAGAGCATAAACTAAGCCAGCCACGAAACCAATAGAAACTGCTGCCACATTACCAAAAGTGACGGGATCACCAAAGAAGATCATTCCAGATGCAGCAACTGGTAATTTGTTAAGAGCTCCAACCATTGAATATGTTGTTGAAGATGTCACCCTTACGCACCACGCCGTCGTGTATGAAATGAAGACGGCTGCCGCTCCGGAAAAACACATAGCCCCTAGTAGAAGATTTCGACCGGCTAATGGACTAAGAATATTTAAATGGTCAATTTGTTTTTTTTTTTTTTTTTTTTTTTTTTGCAATGTCATTTTTTTGACTGATTGAGAATATGAGCTCACAAATTTAAATCCAGTGATCTTGTAGACCAATCTTCAAAAGCCAATGAGAAAACAATTAAAATTGGGATTGAGAGTAGATTATTATAAAACATCGAATCCCAATCCTTGAAGTTTGTGAGTTTAATTTTTTTTCGCATAGCCAATATCTTCGGACATAAAAGTAAAAATAAATTAGAAACAGGACGGACGAAGGAGGTTGGATGATTAAATAGGGAATCTCATAGTGAGATAGAGAGAAAAAAAAAAATGTACATAAGCTGCACTAGCCAAACAATTGATTAACATCCAAAAATAACCAGCGTTTTTCTTGACGATCTGACCGTAAGCAAGATGCTCAGGAACGGTATGACCATGGCCTGTACCGAGTGAAAGGAAAGGAGAAATGTCCGACCAAGCAGCGACGAGAGAAGAAAGCACCATGAGCCCAAAAGATACTAAAGTTAACCCAGTCACCGAGCCATTAAACCATATCACTTCTCCATAAGCCTAGAGTAATGATTTGGATATGAAAGATGTATAAAAAAAAGTCAATTTTTTGATTCAGACAATGAAAAAAAAATAAAAAAAAAGACAAATGATGACAAAGATTAAAAAGAAAGAAATTAATTATTTAATTCAACTGACAATCAAAATAATGCTAAGATTTTTGAAAATCGTATAAACTGGAATAGTGAGAAATTGTAAAGCTTTCGAGCCAGTATAAATCACCACGACCAAGAGGAAAGATATTGGGAACCATCTCTTGGCATCATTCTTATCAAGATCACGATATTTGATTAACTGAAAAACAAAAACATAAGACCAATCAAAACAAAGAAATTCAAAAAAAATAATAAAATGAGCATGATGATTGTTTAGTTAAAAAAGCAATTTCATTTATACATCAAAAACATAAGACCATTAAAACAAAGAAATTCAAAAAAAATAATAAAATGAGCATGATGATTGTTTAGTTAAAAAAGCAATTTCATTTATACAATTAGAAGAGAAAAGAGACAAAGTTTAAAGAAATCACGAACTCTTAATGACTTGGATAACGCTACACAGCCCACACAGACGACCGATTGAATAGTCAATAATAAGAAATTCATTGAGAAATGACGTCCAGATACGACGAACTGTATGATAGTGGATTTATAAGTTAAATGTTATATAAACAAGACTTTAGAGAAATGAAATAATACCTTATTGACAACGGTCATGAGGATACTAGCTACACAATAGCAAAAGACAGGTAGTATAGGATTATTAGAAATTCGATCGACCTTACTTCCAGGACCGACATGAAGATTTCCAAGGAATTGTGGTAGACTGGGTGCGTTGTTATTCGATGACATTGAAAATTGGACAATTAAAAAATTTGTCTAAATGATTTTATCTTGTTTACCTCATAAAAAGTCTTGTTCAACGGGTACTCGACTGACTCAACCCGGAAAAAGAAATTAAATTTAATTTGTCTTCTTTTATTTTATTTTTTTTTTTTTTTGAAAAAAGCAAATCAAGAGTTTGTCTTCCCTTTGTTGATTGAAAAAGATTCACTGAAAAAAAACTTCGATTTTAAAGTTCAAGTATTCATTTTGGATACAAAGAGGATATATTATATATATCATGTGGAATTATCATGTTCTTCATAGTCCAGGCTGCTCTCCACATGACATGAAATGTTGACTTTATCTGATCATACATGCAGCATCACAGTTCGTCACTCTTATGCATGTGTAATAAAATCTCACTATTTGTAAATAGTAAAAAAAAAACAATTATTTTTATCCCTGACACCAGCTTTCAGATGGATCCCATTTTTTTAGATAAAGGCTTGGCTTTGGGCAAGGTCGGGTTCAAACGGGAGCCCGGGAACCTTCCTTTCGCTCAGGCGCAACTGGAGGTTTATTTTATCAGTCTAATAGTCAACAAAATATTTCTTTCCGTCAGAGATACTTCTTTTATAGGCTTTGGAATACAGGCATGGTTTCGCTGACTTGACCCGTGATTCATAGCAAAAAACATTCTGGAAAGTCATTGAAATTGTCGTATTTTTTTAACAAGACAGCCAAAATACGTGACAAGATCAATTTTTGTATTTTTGACTATGGCGCCTATTATAAACAATTTTCGAGTTTTGTTTGGAGTTTTTTTTTTTGTTAGATTGGCCAATAGGTTATGTTTGTAAGTAGTGGCTAATCTAACCAATAAAAATTTCAAAAAAGACCAATTTGTCTCTGTTAGATTTAACATGTTTTCTCTGCTTCAATCATTGATCACTAAAAATTATACTTAAAATATTATTCTATTTTTATTCAATAAGTCCTGCCACATGTCAGATCACATGTGAATTCTTACTCTGTCTAGTCCTGTTAAATGTCAGTTTACATTAAATATTCTATTTTAATCTAGTCCTGCCAATAGTCAGATTACTATCATCTTCATGTCTAGTCCTGCCAATAGTCAGATTACTATCATCTTATAGTCAGTTTACTATAACTTCATCATATTAAATTAGTTTAACCCCCTGGTAATTTGCCAGGGGTCCTGTCAAGTTTTCCTATTTATCATTGTCTCTTTTTCTTTGAAATAAAATCATCGAATTCTGAGCATTTTCTTTTTCCTTGCCATTTTTGAAAGCTCTTTGATCCAGGTCAGCTCCCTTCAGTGATCTGTTAAAAGAAAAAAACATACAAAAATCTTCTTATAATTTACTTAAAACTTTCATAAAAATTAAAATATAAATTAAAGTAGTGGCTAATCTAACCAATAAAAATTTCAAAATAGACCAATTTGTCTCAATTATAAACAATCAGAAACAATCCCGCTTAACTCCCCCGAGGGACGGGGGAATGTCTGAAGTAAGTTTGTCTCGCATTAGAGGTGTTCAAAGTTCGCCCTGCTGTCATGTCACATTGGTGACATGACGGCAGAACCATCTTGCTCATTTGCACCCCCCGGACCCCCTGTAACTATTCCCACAAATCACATGAAAAATAGAACATGTCGAAAAATTTTCCCTAGCTCATCCACATGCCTCCATCCAACCCACCGACACCATCACCATCACAAGATCTCCACCCTCCCCCATCCACTCCAATTATCACCAGTTTTATTCAAAATGGATCACCCATTTCCTTTCCCTGGGTAGCCCCTATCGCCTCTTCATTCTTGTAATGTTTTTTTTTTTTTTATTATTATTTTAACCAAATGTTTTCGGTTTTCCAAACAAAAAACTTTGGCTAATTTTTTTTTTTTTTTAATTTTCTTTGAGTTCTCTATCACAAACCTCACTCCCGCTTAATTCTCATGTTTTCTCAATCATTCCGTCATCAGTAGATCAAAATTCTACTAACAGCTCCTCCGCCTCACAAAGCATATCCCAAGAATCCACAAACACCTCAAATAGGGTGTGACATACAACCAGAAATGCAGGATCCCCCAAGAGAAAAAAAAAAGAAAACCATAACCACTTACCTCCACAATCATGGTCCGCCAATCAAAAAAAAGATGGCAAGAGCTCAATTGATCTTGTGGTTGAATGGCTCACTATTGAGGGTAACTATCAACTCTGGAGGGGGGGCTCTCAA
>JNCO01001860.1:0-20694 GCA_000785685.1 Uromyces viciae-fabae
CAAAAGAAATCCCTTAGAGGGAAACAAAACCTTAAGAAAACCTTAGGTATTTATAGAACTTTTAAAAATAGGACGTGTCCTCGAACGCGTCCAGATACAACTTCGACACGACAACCCCGTGTCTACATCAGTAGAGTAATCCTTATAAACATAGACAAAAAAAATGGAAAATCAAGTTTTACAAAATTTTGCCCAGGGTTGACATCCAACGTCTTTGTTTCGACTCTGGTCGTTTCCTTTTAAATCATCGATACTTATCAAGTCATGATCATGTTCAGGACTTGTCATCAGAAGCATATTTTTATTTTCTAGATAGATTAATGGACTTTTATTTGTTAGAAAAGATAAGGCTTCACCAGGACTCGAACCTGGAGAACTAGTTTTCGTCGCACCGACGAAAACCATAAAGCTCAGCCCCCGCGCGCCCCGGCTGCTGACAGGCCTTTCATCACCTGTCACAGATTTCCTCCCCTGGCAGCTTGCCGACATCTTTCATCACCTGTCGGCAGGTGCCGGGCCGCGCCAAGTCCATCTATAATTGTATTTAATGGACTAGTGGCTTAATGGATTCATCTGATATGTACACAAAATGAATTCAAATGTAAAATGAGCCAACACAACACATTGGCATTGACTGGGTGAAGGAAAGGAACCCATCTTTGATCTGTCAATCTAAGTAGAATTCTTTGCAAATTGAGCGGTGTATGATTATGTACACCGTAGTCTGTCATACATTAAGATGGTCACAAGGAGCAATGGAGTGAATCTACATTCATAAAAAGCTGTCCTCCATTGCCCTTCAAGCTCATCTTTTTCCTGAACTCTTCTTACAGACTTTTGTTTTATTTCCGCACACTTACTCCCTTAGGTCTACGCTGCAATAGATGCTGCTATAGGCACTGCCACAAGACAACAAGATTCAAAGATAGCATGCTTGAGGGCCGATCTAGCTGAAAAAAATGACAAAGTTGCTAGACTCAATCAAAAACTTGCAAAAGTCAAAATAGCTCCCAAAGGAACAAAATCAAAAAAGGTTACTTTACCTCCAGCTCCTCTAGCTTCTTCAATTGTGAAATCACCTCAAACTTGCAAGTCTAGAGGATCTATCCAAAATATAGGGAATTTAGGAGGCACTCCCAAGAAGACTCCCACCAAAAGCCCAGCCAGAAATCTTAATCGAGCCACTTCTGCTCCACCTCCGTCTACCAGTCCAAATCATAGCAACCCTAATCAGATGATGATGACAGATGTGCCAGAGAGCTTTCTCAAAACCCAGGTATGCATTCCAAGGAACCTTCTTTCCTATTTGATGAGTCAACCTAATACTTCCTATGTTGTTTAGGACTTGTTCTATGTTCATATTAAGCTTCTCTGGGGCCTGACTCAAGAAAAGGCTGTCCCAGAATCCCCTAGCCCAGATACTTTGCAAGAGTTTTTCCAAAGCTTCAGCAACACGACAGAATTAAGTCATACTGTTGAGAATATCCAAAGCCAAAAAATAATTAGCAAGGCTGAGGTTATGACTATGCCTAAAGTAGGAGTTGGGCAGAAAGAAATTGGAAAGTTTCTTGTCCATGTAGAGGAGTTCTACATGCTTTACACTAAAGCAAAAATATCTCAAATTGGAATAAACCCGTGGGCTCAGGACCTAAACCTTGTTCATGCTGAATAGGCAAAATGAGGGTGAAAGGATTGCAATATCGCATTGACCAGGCTGGTAGCTTCCTGTAGGCACAAACATTTTTTACTTGCTCGGGCCAAACCACCATACAAATAGTTGTCTCTCTCATCAAAGAATACTGAGGTCTGAGAGTATGCCGAGGAAGCTTGCTGAAGGCTTGATGCTGTTTGCTGTTATTCCATCAGCCATCTCCCAAATGACCACACAGAGATGTTTACCGTGACCAGACCCTGCTATTTTGTAGACATGCAGAGCCCACCCATAACCACTGGCTCCGTTCTTTGTGTACTTGATGCGGTTATTTGGTGTTTTTTTTTTTCTGAAAAAGAGTCCGTCTGGAGATGTAAAGGAACCCCGATTGTTTGGTTATTGGGTGAGAATTTTTGTAAGGGGTTTGGTGATGTGTCACGGAAATATCTAAAATGTATTCCTGAGGCCCCTAAAAGTTCCAGAATAGCCTTGTATGCAACAATCATAACAACGGTATTGGATGCCTTCTTTTTTATAATTGTTTTTTCACTTTAAAAATGAGCAAAGAGATCCTGACCTTTCATGCTTTGAGACTGGCAAAAGTTTTGCATGATGGTTTCCTTGATCTCACCTAGGAAGTGAGCCAATCACATCAATTAAAATATCTTTTTAAAAAACAATCAAGCTTGAAAAACTGACCTAACTTTCCATTTGTATCCATTGATTGTAATAAAAAATTCACATGTTCCCCAGAAAATTCAGCCACACCCATTGGTGGACCCCACCACTCAATTTGTTGTGAATAATGCAAGGCATAATGGTGATTTGGATTGATGTGTATATTGGAGAATTCCAATTTGGATGATTGGGTATAGAACCAATAAAGTTCTTGAAATTTTGAGGGATAAGATGCTTCAATTTTTTTTTTGTGATGATGTTAGTGCACTGAACCAGGAGGCTACAGTTAATTAAATCCAGACATGCAATAGACTCTGCATCTTTGTCTTCTGTGCTTTTTAAGATATTTATAAATAACTGAAGAATAATATTTTAAGTCAATAAAAACATAAATAAAATATACAAAGTAAAATTAAAATATACCCAAAGGCAAAGATGATTTTACCAAAAATAATGATAATAAAAATAATTAGATAAAAGTTATGAAAGAATAATAATAAAAATAATAGAAAAAACAATAAAATGTGATAATTTTAATATAATATTAATGTAATTAAGATGTTTTAATAATGATAATTATAAAAATGATTAATAAGATTAATCAGAATATGATAAGAATTGATTTTAATAAAAAAAAATATAATTTTAACAAAAGATTTATAAAATAAATTTTTACTTTAAAAATAATAAATCGAGTAATAATAATAAATTTTTGTTTTGATTCTTTTCTTTTAATATTTTTAATTAATTAATTTTTAAAAGAAAAGTTAACATGAAAAGATTGATTGAAATGTATCGATCTTGATCATGTGAAAAAATAAATAAATGAATCATTTGTCATGATCATTTTCATTTAAAAAAAAATATTTGTGCTGTTCTTTTTATTCGTCATAATCATAAATGACGTAATAAAAATATAACAGCAACAAAATAATATTAATTTTAGTTTAATATTTGTGCTGTTCTTTTTATTTGTCATAATCATAAATGACGTAATAAAAATATAACAGCAACAAAATAATATTAATTTTAGTTTAATTTTATTAATTTATAAAATTATGATGGCTTACAATGCATCATCGTTTATTCAATTATTTTTCCTCTTTTTGAGAATAAAATATTTTTGATATTTTATTTGGATCTATATCATAAATAGATCAAATAATAATAAAAAATAAGTTTTAATTTGTTTTAAAACATTTTAAATAAAAAATAACTCACATTTGTGAGAATAGAGATTAATTTCTCTTTTTAAATTATTAAAATTATTATTGCCATTTTGACACTTTTTACAAAGTATTCAAGTAGGCAGAGGGGAAAATAAATTGAAAACAAAGCATGCCACTCGCTTTCCTTGAGTTTTCCATGAATTGGTTCCCCAAGTTTTTTGGGTACACTAGAAATTCCACGGGGGGTCACAATATCAACCATTTTTGATTGGATGTGCTTCAGCTTCAAGTCTGACCACTCATCATCAACAGAATTATCTACATCTTGTTCAGGGTTTCCATCAGGTTTGTATTTCTTGCTCATTTTTTTATGGTAGCCCCATTGCTCTCCCCAGTGATGCTTGAGAACTCCCTCAAGCCAATTGTGCATCACACCTAGTGACACACTCTTGTTTGGATCCCAACCATCTGATTCCGTGCTTTTTAACGTGGGCCTCACAATCATTCAATGTTTTCATTTATTTCCATGTACAAGCAATTATTCTTGCATTTCTTGAATCTTTCATTTGTCATCAGCAATGTTTTTTTTTTTGTACGTTACACCATAAGCAAAACTGGTTTGCTGAATGAGAAGCATGTCCAGCAACTTTGTGAGTAGTGTACGTTACACCATAAGCAAAACTGGTTTGCTGAATGAGAAGCATGTCCAGCAACTTTGTGAGTAGCAACAATGTCACCAATTAATACGCCTAGGTGGACGGAGACCAAACATCTTTGGGGATGCTGGTGGGCTGGGAATCAAACTACTGTATCCAATTTTATGAGTTGATCAACAATAGGAGCCAAGAGATTGGAGATTTTGGTTTTTTCAGGCTCATAGGGGCAGGCAGAATCACAGAAAGGAAGCTATACTTTGGTTTGTGTTGCAGTGCTGGTGGTAAGTTTAGACAATTGAGAATTACAACACCCATCAATGCATGATGTCCTGATATCTTGTTACCAAAAGGGTTGAACCAGTTGATTTAAATTTAGAACACAAGTTTTAATTCATTGACAGGCAATGTTTGACTTGGTTTCTTCTTTGTAAACTTTTTCCATGCTTGTGATTGCTGGATTTCAAAGATAGGTGTTGGAGGAGAATATTGAATTTTGGTGGACCAGTTTTCAATTTATTCTTCAATTTTAGGTAAGCATAAGAGCCATTCAATCCAATCGCACATAGACTGCATACAATATTTGAGGTGGGGATTGTTAAGTTGTTTGAAATTTTTTGGTTAAGGTGAAGCACATGAAAAACTGACAGCAGGATGGGAGGTCATAAGTTTGAACAGCTCCTGGTTGCAAATGTTGATAGTAGGTGTTGGACAATATTGACAGAATTCTGGAGCCTCTTCAATGAAATACAGGGAAAAACATCTTGGGCAGCAGATAAAATCTTCTAATTGAGGGAGTGAGGTGCAATCTCTTTGTGATTGTGCAGACATCCATAGGTACTTCCTGCTCCAATTGACCAAAATACTTTGTTCGAAGTGAAATACTGATAATTTGAAGTATTTTATTGAATTTAACTCAACAATTTGCTTGACTTACACCACAGGCTAAATGGAGCCAGCATATGAAGTACATGATGAAACCTTATTGGAAAAAATCCTTTATCAGTATCAGCTAGGGACCCAAAAGTGAATCAAGCAAGAATAATTTCAGGAGACTTGATGATGAGCTTGGATTGGGAATAATTCAACCAAATTTATGGTGGAGTAAGGGTTGGGATGCAGAATTCAGGCTTTTTGTACTTTGATGAAGATGGGGAATTCAAATTAGATTGCTGTAGTATTGATGAGAGCTTGTCTAAAGGATCCTCCTCCCAATGCTTTGCTCTCGTGCTCCGAAGGACCCAAACACTAATTATTTTGTGGCTTTCTTCATTGATAAAGAGATTCTTGGAGCATTTCAAGCAATCACATACCTCCATTTTGTCTATTCCAGTTGATTTGAGGTCATATTTAATAATTATGCTAAGGTGGTGTGGTTTTGCATGGAGGAATGTGCTGGAAGAGTTTGGTACTTGAAAGGTTGCCGACAGGTGATGAAAGAATTTGGCAAGCGGTCAGGGGAGGAAATCTGCAACAGGTGATAAAAGGCCTGTCAGCAGCCAGGGTGCGCAGGGGCTGAGCTTTATGGTTTTTGTCAGCGCAACAAAAACCAGTTTTCATCACCCGCTTGCGCGGGGTGTAAGCTACAAAGCCATGAGCAAGCAGATTCAAATTTGACATTATTGGAAGCACGTTGTTGAGGTGTAGTATTTGCCATTGCTCAAGAGGAGATGCCAATTCCTTTTGTTAGGGATTATGCACCAAAACCATCTAAAACCATCTTAAAATAATTTGTTCTTGTTCCTTTTTAATTTTCTCCTTTTCTTTTTTTTTTCTGTTTTTTCTGTTTCTTTACTCTAGGCTTTGAATTGGATTTTTTTGGATTTTTTCTTGTTCTTTTATTTTATTTTATTATAGGGCATTAATATTTGCACCACCCAAACCTGGTCACACCCGGCCTTTTGACTGCCAGAGGACATCAATTTTTTTTTTTTTTTTTTTTAATTTTTTTTAAAATACTTTCAAGAGCCCTAAATTACCAAATTTTTTTGGCAGCCTCCTGAGCACCCTTGCTCCACTTTCTGGGCTTTTTAGCTCATAAAAATATATAAGTACACCTCAATTAAGGAGTAAACAAAATCAAACAAAAAATATAAAAAAATACTTAATGCGGGAAATTTGGTCCAAAAATTTATCAAAGGTATTTCAACCCTATTGGAATGTGGGATAAAAAGATTTTCCACGGGGAAGCAAAAAAAAATGCTTTTACATTTACTTTTTCAAAATTTTTGTACATGCACCTGTTTTTGCAAAAGTAAATGTAAAAGCAACTTTTTTTGCTTCCCCGTAGCAAAAATGTTTATCCCACATTTAAATAGGGCTGAAATACCTGTGATCAATTTTTTGGACCAAATTTCCCCCATTAAGTATTTTTTTATATTTTTTTGTTTGATTTTGTGTACTCCTTAATTAAGGAGTACTTATATATATATATTTTTTTTAGCTAGAAAGCTCAGAAAGGGAAGTAAGGGTGCTCAGGAGGCTGCAAAAAAAAATTGGTAATTTTATGGTGTCTCAAAGTATTTTTAAAAAATATTTAAAACAAAAAAAAAAAACGTGACATCCCCTGGCGGTCAAAAAGGCGGTGCGCGACCAGGCTTGGGTGGTGCGAATAATGATGCCCTTATTATATTTTTTTTTTTTTTTTAAAGTGCAATTTGATTTCACATTGCACACTCATGGATTACAAGTAAGTTTTTTCTTTCATTTGTTTATGATTTTTTCTATTTTTCTGTTTCTTTGGTTTTGTTGGTTAACTTGCGGCACATCAAGGGTCAGAGCATCTCCAACCCGAACTTAACACAAGTCCCGCCCGTGTGGGAGGCTGGTATGAATTTGTCAAACACACCCTTTTCAATCGCTGATTTGGTCATATTTGGGCCCCCCATATTATACTTAGAAACCAGGGTAAATAGTTCTTTTGCTACTCCATCGGCATTGGAAACATTTGAATACTAGTGAAACCTGAATCCTCATTTCGAACTAGATTAGTGACAAAATTTGTTGTCTTTTATTTCTTCTCAAACAATTTAATAATTTGATTCAAATTTAAATTGTTACTGTCTTTCAAGTTTGATTTGAATCCAGCTTAAGATACTCATCCCTGACTTCCAAAAGGATTTCCCTGGACCTCTTGAATCACCAAAAATTGAAAAAAGTGCGCTCAACATTCCTGACAACCCCAGAATGTGACAGCTCAGTGTCAAGGCAGGGCATAGATAAACGTTCAAATCTGTAATACATAGTTACTTAAATGTTCATGTCTATAAATAATCAATCGAAAAGAACCCCATAATAATAATATTAACAAGAGGAAGCCACAAAAGTTAAAATTAAAAAACAGGATGGATGGAAGGTACAGCGAGATTGAAATGAGCAAAATTTAATCGATGGATGCGATTTTGTAATGAAAGAAAACACATGTGATAGTAACAAAAACAAACTTCTAAAGATGGAGACGAAAGGTTGTATAAAGGAGCCAAGTGATGATATTAAAGTTAGAGTATTAAAGAAAAATGAAATGAAAAATTTACAGGAAGGTTGTGGTGATGTGGGTGTGTATGTACTACTGCAGTCGAGATTAAGACCACTCTGTTAGTTGAACACCGGGTCCAATGTCGATAACTGATTGAAGTTAAGAATTGAAAAGAAGCGTTGTCCGTAAGGGTTAGTACTCTTCTTTATTCCTCAATGATTTTCTCCTATGAGGCAACAGATGAATTAATGAAAGAATCTACAGGAGCTCAGAAAAAGATGTAAACTGAGGAAAGGAGACTGGCTGAGGAAATGTGTGTCGGAAAGCAGTCGACTCCTTGTTGACCCACGAAACGATCCCAGCGAAACCGACTGGGGGCAAAAAGCGCGAGTTGATGTTAACAAAAGTTAGTGAGCAAGAACCGCACTTGGTCTAAACAATACGTTAAATTTGGAATGATTGCATCGTTGGGTGGACAGCCGGTTAGTACAGGTTGGCATGGTAGGTATGGTGTAGCCAGATTGAAGCAATGTGGAATTGAGCGACTAGAAGCATTTTTAGATTCAAATTCGTAAATGTGTACCGGGCCAACGAAACCGAACACAAGTCAGATGATCATGTGAGAATATCAACAACCACTTCATCTTGAACAGTAGCCGAGCGTTGGAGGAGCAATTGTGGCGGATCAGTTGAGATTTGCTCGGCGCTTGACGATGCAGTGGCCAGCATTTCCACCGCTTTATCTTCCGCTACAGGTTTAACCAGATGGGGAAGGTCACATCGAGTGTGATCCGTATCTGCAAGACTGACGGCTGTTTGACGATCAACGGGATCTTCCGATTCTGTGTTGAGCTGATCAAACCACTAAGGGACATATGAAAGCCATGGCAAAGGATTTTATGAGCATTTGACAACGTCAAGTCAAGTCCATGAATGAACAAAAGCTTCAAAAGGATAGGAGAAACAAACTGGATGTTCAAGAGCTTCTTCTGCCGTCCAACGTTTAGAGGGGTCAATTTGAAGGCAACCGAGTATGAAATTCTGAGCTGGTAACGAAATCCCAAACCGCTTTGGGAATCTAATTTCATCCTCGCAGTCGGCCAAGAATTCAGGACCAGAGAGATGAGCAAATGGAAATCTGCCGGACAGAAGGACAAATGTTATAACGCCGATCGCCCAAATATCAACAGACTTCCCGTAAGCCTGTTTGCGGTAGACTTCAGGTGCCGTATAGCCAGGCGAGCCGCATATGCCACTCAATGTGATTGTTGAGCCATCAGGTCGATTGACGTATACAGCCACCCCGAAGTCGGCAACCACAAGATCGTAGGGAGGTTCAAATGGTCCTTTCCCACGAACAAATAAGTTTTCCGGTTTTAAATCACGATGTACAATCCCTTGCTGGTGGATATAGGCTAAAGCGTCAAGAACGTCGCGCATCATGACGCAGGTATCTCGATCTGAAAAAGGTCCTCTTGAAATGGCGTGATCAAATAGCTCACCGCCTTCGGCAAGCTGAGAGGCAAGGAGCGTGAGCGTTAGGACAAATGACAAAACTCGCAAATGAATCTTGAATGAAAGGATAGACGTACTTCCATAACAATGTACATGTGTTCTTTTGACTGAAACCAATCATAAAGTTGAACGACATGAGGATGAATGGATTTTAAAGAGCGATTGAGTACAGAGAGTTGTTGACCAGGGTTGGGAATGGCCGCTTTAGAGATGACCTGGATGAAACAAAGAAAGACGGTTGATTAATGAAATGCAAGAGGGAACAAATGAAGTTTTCATATGAGATTGGAGACCGAATCACCTTAACTGCGACTTCCTGGGGTGGGCTCTTGGCGAGCCAGGTGCACTGAGTGACTTTACCATAGGTGCCGCTACCTAAGAGGGGGGGGGGGATGAATGAAAATGTCTTTCTTAATCAAGGGAAGGTAGAGAAGAGAGCAAAAAATATGCAAAGCTTACCGAGATGAGCTCCCCATTGAAATTCAGATTTGCGAGCGTGAAGATTAGGATCGCGAAGTCCTAGTGCACGAAGGACTCGCCTTTTAGGGTGAAGAGCAGGTAGTTGGTGAGGCATGATAGACGGAGCGTGAAGAAGATAGCAGAATTGGAAAACAGCTTTGATGAGAAGCCGATGAGCCAGGCAGCGATCTTTTTTTTAGGGGGGTAGGTAGGCCTTCAGAAAGTGGATCTCGGGCGATGGAGGGTATGGGAGGTAAAGCTGAGGATAGACTGAGTGTAGACTAATTTAAAGGGATAGGGCTCAGGCTCAGGGATGAGAAGAAAGCTAAATATTAAAATCTTTTAATGTTATGTATGTATCGATTTTTAGTATGCGATTGCTTTAAGGAGTCTGGAAACTAAATAAGTATTATGTCGGCGGATAGTTGTCAGTACATAAAAGGATCTGACGGAAACAACGGGAAGGAAATATGTACAGCGTGAATCTTTTATTCTAAATATGTTGTGTTTATTTACACAACGGAAAGACGAAGAAGAGGGAAGATGCTTTGAGGGTTTATTTTTAATTGTGAATTAATCAAAATGAAATCTATGAAGAGTTGAGAAGACTTTAATTTTAGGCTGCGTGTATGTTTTTTTAGTGGCAGCTTTTTGACCTTTTTCCGGAGTTCTCTTGACTGAACAATTACAAGATTGTGAACAAATATGAGAGAGAAAGCCGAGTTTATAAAGTTAAAGTTCAATTTCTATTTGTTTCTTCTGCTGATACAGTGATACCATTCTGCACCAATCTCCTTCCGACTCTCATGCCGACCGCGTCAAATCCAACCTAATCCTACCCGGCAGGAATTAGCTTTTATGTACATAAATTTAAGTATTTATGTAAATACCTCTGCTGGGCCTCAGCCCTGTGCACGATAACACAGCGAAAGCCCAAGGTCAATTCCGCAGGGGACTGTGTAAATTTATTGATTTACTAAAGGCAAGGCTACCTTGTTTCTTTCAGGAAATATCCATTCACAATTAAACTTCAACCAATCTTGAGTAAATGAGGGTAGGGAGGCCAAGAAACACTTACCTTTTAAGACTCAGACTTGATGCAGAGAGAAGGGACTGACCACAAGTGGGCACTAGAGCCCACTTTCCTTGTCATCTTGTGGAAGAATGGGTGGGAGAAGTGAAAAAATGTCAAAACCAAAGAATGGTTTTGTGTCACTCAACCATGTGTGATATGGGAATATGAGGGTATATGGGAATGTGGAGGTGGAATGTGAGGGATGAGGTCATGGATTAGGGAAGAAAACCCCTCTCCTATCTGCTCCCCCAAGTATGCCCTCCCATGGGGTAGTGAAAAAGGTGTGTCCTCCTACTGGGTAGTGTCACAATGCCACCATCATGAGAATTCAGAACCATTGTCTAACTGTGCTAGCCCAGGTTGGGGGGCACACATTCTGTGAGAATTTTTTGACACCAAAACCAGCTAAACATATTTCAATTTAAGAAAAGGTAAAACATGAGCTTGAAATTAACATAACATGAGTTTTAAGATCAAATAATACCAACAGGACTGACTAGATATTTCTTTTTATCTTTAATAATTTGAGGAAGACATATAAGTAACTAGAAATAACTGAGAAAGCAATATGGAAAATATTAGTCAGGGTTTTGTTAAGAGTTGAATCTTGAATCAGAAATAAAAAAAAATTATTGAGTTGATAATTGATGGATTTTAGGTTTTTGAGTTTGAGATTATTTTATTTAGAATTGATTAAGTGCACTCAATCCTGTATATTAGATAGTCACTTTCACATACTTTTACACACTTTTATCCAATTATGTAAAAGTATTCACCCAAAACCAACCTCCTGGGATGTGACATAGTTTTTTTGAACCACCATGCTAAGTGGAGGGGAAGGGTATTTGGAGAGACTGGAGGTTGTGTAAAAAATCACAGACTCAATTCTTAGGCTTTACCAGACTTAACAACTGCCCTTTTTCAGCAACCACCTATTTCCAAAAAAAAACTCAACCACTGGAACTTTACAGTATCATTCTCAAAACACACACATCAAGCTTCAGTAGATCCTTCAGCAAATGCTACCAATAGAAAGCTCACTGAATATCTCTCAAGAAATGAAAAAAACTAGGTGAGGCTGGACTAAACCCTTCAGCAATTCTTCAAGATTTAAAAAAAACTCACCCATATGAAACAATTCTAGCAACTATCTCAAAAGAAAGAAGGCTAAAAAAAGATGCTTCAAGGTCTCAGCCCTATTGTCCACCTCAATCAACCTCTAGTTGACTCTAACTTTCCTACTACAACAAAAGTTGATGAAAATGGAGCACTCAAAGGATTATTTTTCTGTCATCCCCTCTCTGCTGAACTGCTTTCTTCCTACCATTTTATCCTTTTCCTTGATTGCACTTATAAAAAAAAAGTACAAGATTTCACTCCTGCATATTGCTGGTGTTACAGGAGCAAAAAAATAATTTGGTGCAGCTTGCTGGTGTTACAGGAGCAAAAAAATCATTTGGTGCAGCTTTTTTCAAGATGTAGAGATTAATTATAATTCTCTAAAAAGGATTAATTATTTTACCACTCATAGTTGTGAGCGCTGAATTTTTTTTTATATATATTTTATAATATATTAATTATTCTTTTGTTCTTGTCATCATACTAGGAAATCCGTAAAGATCTCTGATACTGTGGGTGAATCATATTGATTTTATCATGAAATGAAGCTTAATTGTAAGTGTTCATGAAGTTTCATTTATTAAATTAAGTTTGAAATGCTGATCATAAATAATGATGTCATTTCTCAGCAAAGCTTTTTATTTGATGATCATGAAATCATAATGAAATCATTACAATGATCAAATGATTCAAATAAATTATTTTGTATTTTGATCCCAATAATTTCTATTTTAATGATTTTTATTTTTTTATATTTTTCAAATCATCTTTCATTGTTTTTATTATATTCTTATAATTAAATCTAAAAATAAACTATTATCAAAATCATTTTATCATTTTATCTTTGAATATTTTTCTTTCATCTCATTATTATTTTATATTATTAATTCTCATTCATTTAGATAAACTGATTAGGCTATTTATCAGCCTTGCCTTCAGGTACAGTCTTTATCTTTATATCTTTGAAATTTCTATTTAAAAAAGATTTGTTTCTAAACTATAAAGAATAAAAATCAATTGTACTTACCATTAAAATTACCTTCAGAAATTTATAAATTCAATAGCTTTTGTTTCCTTGCTGAAGAAACTGAATCTTATTACCAATGGGCTCTTGAATCCCTTCAAACTATTTTTATTAGCAACAATATTTCCCTTCCAGAACTTTTTATTACTGACAGAGAACAATAGTAATACTTAATCAATTTCCTAAACAAAATTTTCCCAAATTCATTGCAAATGCTCCTTACTGGGCACATCCAGAAGAATTCACTCACCAATTTTGAAAAAATAATCAAGAACAAGGATGAAGAAAAAGAAATAATGAAGCAATGCAATAATATTATTAGAATCCCAAATGAATGTGAATTCCACATCTCCTTTCAAAAATTCTGCTCTAAAAATGGGCCCAAATTTGAAGAAAACATGAGCTAAACTTGGCTACTTATTGCTCAAAAATACTCCAATGCTTTTACAAAAAAAAAAAAAATTACTCATTTTGACCACAAAACTACTTTTTGAATTGATTCTTCTGACTTGTTCATTAAATCTCACCTTTAGGCCCTCAACATTCATTCACCCCAGTTATAAAATTGACCACCAATGCCCTTGAAGCTCAAATTAATGAAATATCAGCTAATTACCATCATCAAACAACAAAATTTCTTGGAAATATTGAATAATTGCCATGGAAAAATAACTCATTATGCTCTAAGAAAGGCTCAAAATACCTGGAAAAAAATGCCAAATACAATGGCTTTCATCAAAAAAAGACTGGCATACCTTACAAGAATCACATTTCTCAACTGGGAAAGAAGTGAGAGATGGGGAGCCTTCTGAATTTCATGATAAGTGGAACATCAAGGTATGCTTGACATTTTTCTTTTTCTGTTTATTGCTTTTTTCTTTTTTTATTGGTGTTTTCTGGGAGTCAGAGGTCCAATTATGGACATTGTCACTTTTTTTGGGAGTCTTGGTCCCCATCCCCACTCCCATAATGTATCTTAGGGAGTTGGCTTCTCTCCAGACAACAATCTTGGGAGCTGTTGGATTTGATCCAATGATTTTTTTTATTTTCTGATAGTTGTTGGGAGTTTTGGTTCCAAAAAACACCTATCTTTTTTTTTGGGAGTGGGAAAAACTTCTTCCACTCACCTTTCCTTCATTTTTCTCATTATAAAATAGCTCAATAACTCTTTTTCCTATATTTTCAGGAATTAGGCCATCAAATATTGAAGCTGAAGCTCAGTTGGAAAACATCAAAGATAGGCTACTCCATATAAATCCAGCTCAAAGACACATTCAGATTGAAGCAATTTCACACCTCTTGGGAGGCTCTAGCACTTTAATTGGAATCACCTTGCCCAAAGGACCTGTGAAAGCGCATGGAAGACCCAAAGGAGCCTCAAACAAACCAAAATCAATGACTAGAGATCCTTCATAGTTGCAATATTTGAAGAAGAAAAGAAAGACAGAAGAACAAGGGGAAGAAAGAGAGAAGAACAAGAGGAAGAAAAGAAAAAAAAAAAGGCCATACAAGAAATGAAGAAAGAAGAAATAAAGAAAGAAGAAAATGACAAAATAAGAAAAGTAACAAGAATAAAATAACAAAAAAGAAGAAAAAAAAAAGAAAGAAGAAAAAAAAAAGGAGAAAATAACAATAAGGAAGACAAAGAAAAGAACAAGAAAGATGAAAAAAAAGAAATAAGACAAGAAAAACAAAGAAGAAGAAAAAGTTGAGAATGAAGAAAATCACTTAAAGAAATCGGAAGTCACCCAAAGAAAGCTGTGTCCCATTAGAATTGTAAAGAGGGCTGTTGAAAAAATGAATCCCCCAATTGAAAGAAAATAAAGTGGAACAAATGAATGCACCACTTAATAATGAAAAAGGGGAGCACTAAATCTACAATAGCATACCATATAAGTGTTGTATACGACACTGGTGCAGCCCTAAAAATGTTGTATACAACAATGAGAGCCTTGCCAATGTCATATACAACAAATTGGCCGCACCATTGTTGTATACAACACCTTCAGGGATCATTTTTGTCATATACAACAATTAATTAGTTGTATACAACAAAAATAAATGAAAAGAGTGGAAATAAGAAAGAAGAAGAAGAAAGAAAAAAGGAGAAAGAAATAAATAAAACAAAATAAAAGAAGAAAAACAACATGAAAGAAAGAATAAAACAACATGAAAGAAAAAGAAAAAAGAAAAAAGAAAAAAAAGAAAAAAGGCAAAACAAAAGAAAAAAGGAAAAAGGAAAAAGGAAAAAGAACAAATAAAAATAAAAAAGGAAAAAGGAAGAAGAAAAAAAGGGAAAGGAAAAGAGCAAATCAGAAGAAGGAAAAAAAATAAAAGAAAAAGAAAAAGAAACAAATAAAAAAGGACAAAGACAAAAGAAAAAAGGAATAGAAAACAAAAAATAGCAAGAAAAAAGAAAAAAAAACAAAGAAAAAAAAATAAAAAAAGCACAAAGAAAAAAAAAAGGAAAAAAAAAAGGAAAAACAAAAGAAAAACAAAAGAAAAATAAGAATAAAAAATGAAAACAAAAAGGAAAAGAAAAAAGCACAAAGAAAAAAAAAAAAAAGGAAAAACAAAAGAAAAACAAAAGAAAAAGAAAAACTGGAAAGAAAAAGAAAAAGAAAAAAGAAAAAAGGAAAAGGAAAAAAGAAAAAGGAAAAGAAAAAGCAAAGGAAAAAGAAAAAGAAAAAGAAAATGAAAATGAAAATGAAAATGAAAAAGAAAATGAAAAAGAAAAAGAAAAAGAAAAAGAACAAGAAAAAGAAAAAGAAAAAGGAAAAGAACAAGAAAAAGAAAAAGAACAAGAAAAAGAAAAAGAAAAAGAAAAAGAAAAAGAAAAAGAAAAAGAAAAAGAAAAAGAAAAAGAAAAAGAAAAAGAAAAAGAAAAAGGAAAAGGAAAAGGAAAAGGAAAAGAAAAGGTCAAGGAACAAGAAAAGGAAAAAGAAAAATAAAAGGAAAAAGAAAAAAGAAAAAGAAAATGAAAATGAAAAAGAAAAAGAAAAAGAAAAAGAAAAAGAAAAAGAAAAAGAAAAGAAAAAGAAAAAGAAAAAGGGAAAGAAAAAGCAAAATAAAAGGAAAAAGAAAAAGAAAATGAAAATGAAAATGAAAAAAGAAAAGAGAAAGGAAATAGAAATGAAAGAAGAAAAAGTAAAGTAAAAAAAAAAAATGAAAAAGAAAAGAAAAAGAAAAAGAAAAGAAAAAGAAAAGAAAAAGAAAAGAAAAAGAAAAGAAAAAGAAAGGAAAACAAAAAGAAAAAGAAAAGAAAAAGAAACGAAAAAGAAAAGAAAAAGAAAAGAAAAAGAAAAGAAAAAGAAAAGAAAAAGAAAAGAAAAAGAAAAGAAAAAGAAAACAAAAAGAAAAGAAAAATAAAACAAAAAGAAAACAAAACAAAAAGAAAAAGAAAAGAAAAAGGAAAGAAAAAGAAAAAGAAAAGAAAAGAAAAAGAAAAGAAAAAGAAAAGAAAAAGAAAAAGAAAAAAAATGAAAAAGAAAGAAACAAAAAAGAAATATAAATAAAAGTAAATTAAGAAAAAGAAAAAAGAGAGAAAAAAAAGAGAAAAAAAGAGAAAAAAAGAGAAAAAAAAGAGAAAAAAAGAGAAAAAAAGAGAAAAAAAAGAGAAAAAAAGAGAAAAAAAGAGAAAAAAAAGAGAAAAAAAGAGAAAAAAAGAGAAAAAAAAGAGAAAAAAAGAGAAAAAAAGAGAAAAAAAAGAGAAAAAAAGAGAAAAAAAGAGAAAAAAAAGAGAAAAAAAGAGAAAAAAAGAGAAAAAAAAGAGAAAAAAAGATAAAAAGAAAAGAAAAAGAAAAGGAAAAGAAAAAGAAAAGAAAAGGAAAAGGAAAAGGAAAGGAAAAGGAAAAGGAAAAAAAGAAAGAGAAATAGAAAGAAAATGGAAGGAAGAAAAAAGAATCAAAGAAAAAAACAAAAAAACAAAAAAACAAAAAAAATAAAAAAAATAAAAAATACATAAAAAAGAAATAAAAACAAAAAAGGAAAATACAAAAGATGGAAAAAGGAAAGAAAAAACAAAGGGAATGGAGAAATAACAATGAAATAATGTTTCTTTCTTTTTTTCTATTTTCATTTTTTGATTTTATTTCCTTTTTTCCTGTTCCATCTCTTTGATTTTTTCCTTCCTTCTTTTTCTTTTTTCCTTTCTTTTTTTTTTTCTAATTTCCTTTCTTTCTTTTTACTTCTTGAGTTTTTACTTCTTTCTCTTTTCTCTTTTGTCTTATTTTTCTTTTTTCTTTTTTCTTTTCTCTTTTCTCTTCCTTTTCTTCTTTTCTCTTTTTTTCTTTTTTCATTTTACTTCTTTCTATTCTCTTTCTCTTTGTTGTTCTCTCTTTTCTTTCTTTTCTTCTTTTTCCTTATTTATTCTTTCTCTTTTCTTCCTCTTCCTCTTCCTCTTCCTCTTTCTTTTTTCTTTTTGTTTCTTTTTGTTTCCCTTAATATCTTGATTTCTTCTTTTTTCTTTTTTCTTTTTCTTATTTTATTTCCTTTTTTAATTTCCATTTTTCCTGCTTTTCATTTACTTTCTCATTCTTTTTTTTTTCTTCTTTCTTCTTTTTTTTTCTTTTTTCTTTTCCTTTTTTTTTCTTTCTTTTTTTTTCCTTTTCATTTTTTATTTTATTTGTTTTTCTCTCTTTTTATTTTTTCTTTTTTTATTTTTTTATTTTTTCTTTTTTCTTTTTTATTTTTTCCTTTTTATTTTTGATTTTTTCAAATCTCTGACCGCCAGATTTGACCTGCTTAAAATCTGGGCCGGGTTTTGACAGACTTATGCTAAATGGGTCCGCCCATTTTACCTGAATACTATTTAAGAATGATGGGCTGGACTGATGACCCATATCTGTGGAGTTAGATACTAATTAGAAAGTATGCTAATAATTTCCCATGTGTTTATGTTATGTTGTAACAACGGTGGGCCGCTACACTACGCTGCGCTATTTGGGTGCTACACATTAGCGTAGCGGCAGATTTTTTTTGGCCACATTGTTGTAGTGTTAGCGGGGTTTTTCCGCCGCTACAAGGTAGCTTTAGCGTAGCGGAAAACCCCGGCGGCTCCCTTTTTGTAGTGTTAGCTCCAAAAAGGGGGGCCGCTACGCCCACCAGTAGTGTAGCGCCAAAAAAAATTGCTACGCTAGCGGTTAGCGTAGCGGCTGTCCTCCAGCAACCTGGTAGCGTAGTGTAGCTGGCCGCTACGCTACCCAAATTCCAAGAGATGGGTAGCATTAGCGGCCGTCATGGAACAACCGCTAACGCTAGGCTACCACTACTTCTCTCTTTTTTTTTTTGTAGCGTTAGCGGGCCAAAATAGCCCACTAACAGTAGCGCTTTTGTAGCGTAGCTTAATAAGCTACGCTACGCTACGGGTAGCGTAGCTGGCCCAGTGTTGGTTGTAACTTAAGTTGTAAGACATAATTTATGCCATAAATTATAATATTGAATCTAAAGATCAATATATATACCACCGTGGCGGAGGGAGACATGTCACATCTTGTAGCCATTTCCCATATATAATCTATTTATCCAATCTGTGATGCAGCATCACCAATTCCTCTTCTTTTTTTTTTACTCAGACTCTGACTCCACCTTGAAACTCCCACTACTCAGCCAAACCTCAAGGTCTACCATCCAACAAAAAAAAGGCACCACCTTCCAACCCTTCCCCAGCTCCTTCTTCCTCCAACACCACAACTGTTTCAATAATCGAGGAAGATGTTGAATTTCTAGGTGTCATATCCAAAGAAGCCACTGCCACTCCTACCACCCTTTCCCAATCAAATATCCCCACCACTGTTGAATTTTCGACTCAATAAATGATAATTTGGAGGAAGAAAAGAGACGGTAACAGCTGAATGCTCAACTGACTGAGTTATAATAAAATAAAAAGTAAGATTTCTTTTAAAAAGGAGGGGTAAGTGACGGAGTCACTTGGATTGACTCAGAACAGAAGAAGAGATGAAGTATTTTTGGAATCAATGATTTCATTTCAATAATTTATAATACTAAACTTATAGTATTTACAAAATGAATATGCAATATGATTCTGATACTACTATTTTTACTTCTACTTAGAAGAACTGGTTTTACTTCCATTAGAAGACTATTTTTACTTCAACAACAAGAAGGACTAATACTTTTACTTCCAAGAGAAGACTACTATTTTACTTCAACTAGAAGACACTAATGAGAAATTATCCCACTTAAACTAACTAGACTTGATTTATGTAACTCACATAATTTAGACTGAGTTTTAACATCAATATTTAACTAAAATATTACTAGACTACTTAAATGATTTAACTTCAATATACTACTTAGCATATTACTAGAAAATGACTACTGAATAATTTGAGATTAAATAAAGCAAGAACCTTAGGAAATATCTTGAGCACGTGATATTCATGAATAAGCACTCAAATTTCAACAACCACCAATCAGGAAACCCCCATGAATGTGGATGGCCAGAGTCTAACAAAAAAAGAGAAAGAGACCTACTGCTGATGCTTGGAAACATTTCACCAAGCAAGGTGCTGGGAAACCTTTTTTCTGATCATCTTTCTCATACCCTAGCCGTTCCTAAACCAATGCTTACAGTGAAAATATCATCTGATAAAATTTTGAAAACAGGCAATTGAGTGAAGACCCTTTTTCAATAATGCCCAACCATCATGTCAGCAAAAAGCATATGTGCAAGAAACCACTTGCAACACCTTCTTGAGCAGTGTTTTTCATATGTTTTGCGCAGTAAGCATGCCCTGATCAAATTTGAAAATTGTTTGTACTCTGATACCTGTACTTTCTCTCAGCAGACTTCATGTGAGCTAATTGTCAAAAGGATAGTAGATCATGAGCTAACATTAATATCTGTTGAATACAAGCTCTCCAAAGATTTTTTTGCTTACCTCCAGCCAAAGTTCAAGATTCACTCCCGTACCACCATCAGATCTAATGTGATTGCTTTGTTCAATTCAATGAAGGAAAACATAAACCTTGAGATATCCCACATTGATTGACTTGCTCTCACTACAGGCTTCTGGACCTCTACCCACCAAAAAACATTCATGGGGGCCACATCCCACTACATCACCTCTGTCTGGGCTCTCAAGAAACCCATACTGGCTTTCAAGGAGCTTCCCTGTCCCAACATGGTTTCAGCAATTATTGAACAATTGATTGGCACCATCATTGACTGGAAGGTTATGAACAATTTAGTATTCATTAAAATTGACAATTGCTGCTCCAAAAATACTGTGATCTCTTGATTGTCCTTGGTCCTCCAGGAACATAGCTCCTTTTCCCCTGACATGCAGGAAAAATTTTTCATGTATGTTGCAAAGAACATCTGATCAATCTTGTTGTGAAGGACAGTCTGAACATCTCCCCCACTGCAATAAACAAAATCTTAAGAAAACACAAGACTCCTTGGCCATTTTTGACTGGGGTGAGCTTAATTCATTTTTCTTGCATGTTTCATTTTTTTTTATCTTTCTGTTTATTGTGTATAAATGAACCACTAAATTCTGATGTATGATTTATATTTATTAGCTACCAACATTAAAGTTTTAAGAGACTAAGAGAAGAATTGATTTCAATAAGCATAAAAGAAACAAAGAAAGATAAGGCAAAACACAAAATACCTAAGAGCAGAATACTGATAAAGAAACAAGATAAGAAAATATCCCTCTAAGTAGAGAAGCAGAAGATAAAAAAAACTGAAAAGATTGGAATTCAGTAGACAAGAAAAGAATAAAATGAAATAAAAAAATAAACAAAGAAGAATAATTGAAGAAATACCAAGGTAGAATATTGAGCTTGAATAAAAGTGATCTTGAACTTGATGGGTGTTTTGTTGAGTGAATAAGAAAAACAAAACAGA
>KN361394.1:909-20692 GCA_000785685.1 Uromyces viciae-fabae
AATAGAACCCTCCATGTAAAACACTGGGAGAGGGAAAGAGAAAGTTGAAGAGGGATCTTTCAACTTAAAAGAAGAAAACTAATTAAAATATAAAAAATTGTCCATTTGAGTTGTGATGAAATTTTGTAAAACTTTGAACATCATTATCTCCTGAACCAGAAAAGCGATTGATTCAATTTTTACATAAAATGAAAGCTGAGAACACAGGCTACAACTTTTTTTCCAAAAGTTTTGACATAAAAAGAAAGGTTGCCGAGATCGAATTGATTGAAGATGTTGTACATCCAATGACTTGGAGGACCTGGAAAAT
The DNA here is from genome assembly GCA_000785685.1 of Uromyces viciae-fabae. Taxonomy (NCBI): domain Eukaryota; kingdom Fungi; phylum Basidiomycota; class Pucciniomycetes; order Pucciniales; family Pucciniaceae; genus Uromyces; species Uromyces viciae-fabae. The sequence goes on from KN361394.1 coordinate 1,220, forward strand.
TGGATATTGATAATTTTTTTTTACAAAAAAGAAAAAGAGTAAATGTAAGATGAGTGGCAAGTGCAAAGTAGAGAGAGAATAAAACTCATATTTCTGACCTGGAGGATATCTATGTGAGTTTCTATTTGAGGTGAATCTTGGGTGAAAAATGGCGAGGAAAAAAAAAAACTCACATTGTTGGACCAAGAAAAGTGGATTTGGATGAGTTTTTGTAAAAAAGGAAAAGAATCCAATGTGAGGTGAGTGTTGAGTGAAGATCAGAGAGAGAAAAAAGCTCACTTGTCTGACCTGGGGCATATTTATGTGAGGTAAGTATTGTGTGAAAAATGAATAGAAAAAAAAACTCACTTGTGGGACCTGGAAAATTGGATTTTGATGAGTTTTTTTGAAAGGAAAATTGGATTTTGATGATTTTTATTAAAAAAAGAAAAAAAGTCAATCAGTGAAGTGGTGAAAACTCACTTGTGGGACCTGGAAAATTGGATTTTGATGAGTTTTTTTGAAAGGAAAATTGGATTTTGATGATTTTTATTAAAAAAAGAAAAAAAATCAATCAGTGAAGTGGTGTGTGAAAAAATAAAAAAAGGAGAGTGAATTATCAAAGGGGTTAAGAAGATGGGAACATTAATGGCGGATTTTGATCATGAACTCCCCCATTTTCAAGTTTTGAAATACACCTACCCCGGGGTAGGTGTATTTCAAAAATCCGCCATTAATAATGGCGGATTTGATCAAAAAAAAATGGCGGGTTTCAAATGGCGGATTTCCTAACTTTGATACCCCCTAATAATAAAATAAAATTAAATAAATAAAAATACAATAAATAAAATATAAATTATTTGCAGTTTTCAGACATAAAATATGTCTGGAGGCTGACAACAACACTTGGGTATCTGGCTCCATGGAAGGTATGCCATGATTTCAGTGCAAATAAGTATTTTTTCATTTTTTCTGCCGTTATTTTCCCTGTAATTTTGTCGTTGCTATTCCTGGTAGCCCAAGATATAAAATTATAGGTATCTTCTTCATCTACTGGTAAGCTAAATTTGGCACCTCCTGAATCTCTTTTAAATTTCCTAAATTTCCTTACAGCTGCATTATAGCCAACCAGTGTGCTTGGCTTCCAACCCTCCAGGATGTGCCGGCTGACCTTTGATAATGCTATGTAAGTTGAACCGTTGGATAAAAAATCGATAATGCTGCTTGTTTCAAAGTTTGAAGTCATTAATTCTTAGCAAAAGACTGGAGAAATACTTGTTGAAATCCAGATCTCAATGCTGTTGACTAATCTTGTCCTGTTAACTTTGTTTTCTTTTCCAGTTCTATTTCATTATACTTCTATTCTCAATAATACAGTTCTATTTCATTATACTTCTATTCTCAATAATAAATGTATTCTCAATAATAAATGTTTTAAGTCAAAATAAAAATATGTCACCAGGAATGTCACCAACTTTACCCAGTCAACTCAAACTAATTCCTTTATTTCCATCAATTCCTTTAAGCTCAATTAAAAACATCACTCAAACCAACTCGCTCAGTTACAAATTTGATCTCAAGAGAACTCCTTTGTACTTTCCTGATTCAACATTCAACAGCCAAACTCAAACCAAAAACTAGCAACATTTCATTCTTTCACTTTAACTCAGTTTCATTCTTCTTAACTCTCAAATTTAGACTTGCCTTAAACTAGTCTCATCCTCTATTACATCTTGTAAGAACCAAATTCAAAACCATCTTCTTAAGATTAAGTCTAAAAATTATATTCTGTTTAGTTCCAGTTTCCTCCACTTCATGCTTCCTTCCAGATAGTTGAATTTAGCTATTTACTAGAATCTATCCTGTTGGTATACTTTCCTTATTTTTATGATTATATTAATCTTTTCATTCTCCAACTTATCGTTTTATTTCTCATGTGATATTGCTTTGTTAGTCTTGAAATGAAAAGTCTGGTTTTGGTGTCAAATCATCTATTTCTTTCAATACTTGGTATTCTCCCCTCTTCTTCTCTTTATCTCTTCACTTTGTCTTCCCCAGAAATTACAAAGAAGGTACTAACAAGATTTTTTTTTTTCTGGTATAGGACCGTTTCCTTAAATTCAAAGCAAAAAATAAAATAAAATCATCTGCTGTCTTGAAACTCGTCAAGAAATATGTACAACTTGGGAAAGGAACAGAACCAAGTCTATTGGTAACTCAATCATTATTTGGTCTGACAATTGGTGATGCTCTCTCTGACCTCTCGATAACCCATCTGCCAAGTTTTCTGCTGACTGGACCCTTCTTGGTTCTAAATCAATTTGTCTCTCCATAAGCAACTCTTGAATCTTTTTCCATTTGTTGTTCACAGCTGAATCACACAACTTCCTCTTTTCAATTAAGGCCTGAGTGGTGGTGTTGTCGGTGTAGACCACAAATGTCTTACCTTTATCTGCACCTATCTCCAGCAGCATCAGTAGGCCCAGTCTGATTTCCACTGTTTCCAACCAAGCAATTTCATTTGGTATGTCCTCCCCTCTATTTTTTAAAATGCTTCTGAATTGGCACCACTTCTTCCCTATCAAATTCCCAATTCCAAAACTTGTAGAGGCATCCCCTACCCATCCTACGTCCACTGGGTCTACAAATGGGATTAGTTTTGTGCTTCCGTAGGTGATTAAAGAGTTCTTCCATCAATTCAAATAGTCTTTTATATCCTCCGGTGTTGATTGAATGGCTGAATTATTTTTCCAACTACATATCCATCTGTATAGGCTTCTCATATAACATTTTAACTGTAGCAGGATTAGTGTCACGTGGTTCAATCTAGCAGCTAGAATCTCAACTTGAGTAAATGATGATTTGGTGTCGTTTTCTAGGAAAATTTGAATCTGACTAATTCTATCTTTTAGTTTTTGTTGAGATAGGGATATAGTATGCTTGATTCTATTCCATACAAACCCTATGAAATTCTGGGACATCTGAAATGGTGAGTGCTTTTTCTTTTTTTCTACAATGGCTTCCATCCCCATTTCTGATTCTAACGTCTTGAGGAATGAGTTGTCATCAACCCACCTAAAAATGTGAACTACATTGAATTCCGCCAACATTATCTTTTTCCATGCATCCGCAGGCCTACCAAAATAACCACAACCTGCTACCCCACCAAAAGAGATTCTTGTATCAAGGTATAGTCTTCCTTCAAAATCTCTGACCATTAGATATTGCCATCAATCTTGTCTTGTGGTTATTTGTCTGTATGCTTTCTCCCAATCAAATAAAGCTAACAATACTGGTCTATTGATACTTCTAAAAAATCTTGACACTGTGGCAAAATTGTCCCAGGTTGTCTCAAAGTCTTTTGCATCAAAAAAATTGTTTACCAAAGGTATTTGGGGGTTGTTATGAGGAAAGAATAAGTTGTGTATTGACCTTGTAGAACCATCTCCATTGACTACCGCTCCTAAAGGACTGGAACAGAAAAAGGAAAATTTTTCTGCAACTTCTTCATGTGAAAAGGGAGCAACCATTCTTTTTGCTTCCAATTCTTTCTGTAAGTTCTCTTCTATATGTTCTTTTGATAATCTTTTCAAAGCATGGTTTGGGGGGGTATACCATTTTAGATTGCCTATTGTATGATGTGGGATTCCTTGGTTGAAACCGCTTGTAAACCCTGCAAGTACGTCTTCAAATTCCTTCTCTAAACCTGCTTTTCTCAGAGCGTCTTTCCATTCTAGTAAATTCATCTTGCATGTAATTGTCTTTGGCCATAAACAGGTATTCTAACAATTTCCTTCCTTTCTCTCTGTTTTTGACTCATTTCCTCTCCCTTCCAATATTCTGCTCTCATTTCTTCTCCATCTTGAATTATCTGCCTCAGCAAAATGTACCTTGGGTGGCAACAACTCGCTTTTATGGTTATAATTAATTCCAATTCATTCAATTGTGTTTACCAAGGATCATTATCATTGACATCATGCATTCTTTTTTTTTTTTTTTTATTGAAATAGTAAGAAGAAAAATTCAACACAAGTAAGTACTTCCATCTAACCCAATTCTTATCCCAATCATCTACAATGTTTCCTTCTTGTATTCTTTCACTTCCTTGATCACTACCTATGATTTTTTTTTTTGTTTAATTAGGTCTCAGGATGGCTCAAAAATTTTTAAGATAACCAGAATTGTATTTCATTAAACTGAAACTCACCCTCTTGTATTATTATCTCTCCTAGGGAAACCTACTGCATTGGTGTGTTTCTCATTAGTTGCATAGTTATTTTGATTTGAGTTACAGTTATCACCATGCCAAGGTATTTGAGCGTTGCTTTTGAATTGCTGATTATCATTATCATAATTATTATAATTACCTTTTCCCATGTTAAAATTGTTATTTGCTCTGTTATTCCATGCTCTCCTGCAATGATTTGCTCTATTTTTATTCAAGTTTCCTCTGAAATTACCTCCTCCTCTAAAAAAACCAGTTGAGTAATTCCCATTCCTTGATCCCCCTTCAAACTTCAGTGCTCCCTTTATTGGGTCTCTATTCCGCTTTGCCCCACCAGGTAGATATGGATTGTCATCATAAAACAGTTTTTTGTTTGCTCTTGCCTCTGCAAAACATACTAACACTACATATTCTCTTAACAAAGATATGTCCAACATAGTACCAGCTTCTTCATCAAGTCTATGAAGCAGAGTGTTGTTTCTTATGGTCAGGTTGTATCTAAACCCTTTGCAGAAACCCTCTCTCATCATTAACCGCTTGGAGTTTTTCTTGTGAATTGTGAGTAACTTGGCAAATTGAGGAATTGTATACACATCTCTCATTGCATCTATGTATGCATCAAAATTCCTTGTCCATTGAGAATATAACTGTGTCCATTATTCTAAAATTGGAAAACCATTGTAATGTTTTTCATCTGTGGCTGAGGTTTCTAATTTTTCTTTCTTAAATGATTGGTAACTTGCTGCCTGTTCTTGCCATTTCTGATTAAAAATAGTCAATGGGATGACTCCTCTCCCTTCTTTAAAATTGTTGGTAAAGAACGCTGGTGGTCCTAGATGAGTATGCTCATTAAATCTTCCTCTTTTTATATTGAAACTTCCTTTGTTTATTACCCCTTTGGTTTTTATTACTTCTTCTACTTCTATATCTTTATCTTTGCTCTTAACCATGTCTAATGTTGCACTAACAATATTCTTCTCTTTCTCTCCTTGAGCATCTATGCAAATCAACTCTTTCATGATTATATTATACTCTTCCATGTGATCAAAACTAATTGCTTCTTATAATGTCTTTGCTAAAATTTCTCTAGGGTTTTTAACTACAATAGAGGGTGTTTCTGATTGTGTATTAGGTCTAATTATACCTGTTCCCTCAAGAACGCTCGCTTGTGTCACACCATATTGCATTGAGGATAAAGTCTCTCCACTTGGATGTGCTAACCCAGTTAATAAATTTTAAAGAACATGTTACAAGTCAGTTCTCCGCACCATTATTGTTATTATGTTTAAAACAATTAAGTTTAATAATCTTTCCCTAACAAGTTTTTTTTTTCTTTTTTTTTTTCTTTTTTATTCCCAAAAATTGGGGTATATTTACTTCCCAACCTGGGGCATCCCGTTCTGGGGTACCTCTATCTTTGACATGATGAAGGGTAATTAAACAGCCTTTAGCTGCCCTCTCTTGCCTTAGCATTATCGGAGGTTCATAGTTTCTGTGAGAGTAAAAACTATCTCTACATTTCTGGTGTCATAACTGAAATTTTGCCTATCTATTTTAAAACTATCTTACCTGTATGTCTCCCATTAGTCGGTAAAAAGCTTGCAATTGCGGCTGTGAGGTTCACCGTACTCCCTCCAGTGTTTCCTATTGCCGCTCTGCTGCACTCTATCCACCAAGGCATCCTGTCAGTTCATTGCATCACGGGTAAACACCAGGAGGTGTTTAATGACCAAGAAGCCACACTTCCCTTTGCACCCACTCCTATGGGTTGCAGCCGCATCTAGCTGGGGGATGGGCCTTGTCCTCCTCCCGTCTCTGACTCCCAGAAAGCTCCAATTAAAATTTTTAAGTTCGGGAATTCCAATAATAATCAAAGAAAAGCAAAAATCAGGGCTTATTTTCTTTAAAAATAGACTTATTTTGTTTTGTTTTTTAAAACGTAGAATTTTTGATTTGTTGATTACTTGATATTAAGTGAACAGAAATATTAAAAAAAGAGAAATCTCTTAAAAGAAAAAATACAAAAAGAGAAAAAGGATGATTATATATACAAAATAAAATTTGATAGGATGATTGTTAACAATGATTACAATATTTTACTTTACAACTTCAGTAATTAGATGTACTATAACAATTGCTAAACAAAGATTTTCTATAACATATAAAAAAAATTCCCGCAAAGTTGACAGTAAGGCTGGACCCCGTTTGCGGGGTTCTAGAAATAACCCCAGTCCCTTCCCAATTGGGACAGGTGTTGGGATCAGGCTGAGACAACTCCCGGAACCCCGGGGCTTTGCATATGTCACAATGCTGGGTTATTTTTGGATCATATTTTTTTATATTACAAATATTTTTTTTATATTTTTGCTTGGATCAATACTTACTTCCCATTTTTATTGTTATAAATAAATAATAGTAATAAAACAAAACCATCAAATAAATAAAACTTATATTTATTTTAATTTTCATATTCTTTAATCTCTTGTACAGTTTGTTTAAGTTTTTATCAAACCTTTATGTATTTTTATTGTTTCTTGTATTTTTATTTCTTGTATTTTTATTGTTATTAAATAAATAAATAAATAAAAACTTGAACCAAAAAACATTATAATCCATTGAATACCCAATACCACTCTTTTGAACAAATGAGTTGTTCAATAGTGTTTGGCTTTAGGGAGGATCTTTGGCATGATACTACTTGTTGGCCCTTTGAGAACACCCTCTCTGACGCTGCACTTGTTGCAGGAATGGAAATATATTGGCAAGCCATCTTAGACAGGATGGGAAATGAAAACTGTCGACTAGACCAATAGTTTAAGATCTTGATACCACATGGATTGGTGTCTTCCTTCAAATATTGGTTTATTTCTGCTGAAACACTGTGTAATGTTTCATTGATGTTATACAAATTCTGGGTGAAGAATCCATTGTGGGTGGAACTTGAAGTGGTGCTTGTTTCTTGGGGTTTCTTGTGTGTTGCAACATCATCAATGAGGGGGGATGATTTCTCAAACTCTAAAGCTATTTCACAAAATGAATTGGTAATGTGTTCAACAGTGTAGTAATAGCCATAGTTTTGTGTAATGTAAGAGGAATTCGTCTTCCAGAAAGAGGTCTTGAAGGTTGGATCCAGAATCATAGCACATATGTATATTAGTTTTCTGAGTGCTTCAATTAAGTAGCCGCTGATATTCTTGATCATTGAGGTGGCAGGTTGAATAAACTGATGCTGATTGTATGATCCAGAATTGAGATGTTGGAAGTGATTATCAATTGTGATATAGATGGGGAGTGAAAGGTTGAGGGTGGGATATTGACTGGCACACAACATGTCTGTGGCCTTGCTGAGTGGTTCAAGCAAACACATGATTTTTTTTGCTTGATCCCACTCAGCAGCTGAAAGGAGGTAATGTCAGGTCTCATTTCTTGATTGGCAGAACTGATTACATTCTTCTTGAAGGAGAATGGCCCACTGGAACATCGAGTATGTTGAGTTCCAGAATGTTGAGGCATTGATATTGAAGCATTTGACACCCTTCTCAAGCATGTGAGGTTGGGAAGAAGCAACCAATTTTTCAAATTGTTCCCAGTGTTGAGTTTAGAATCATATGTACATAGCAAGGCCATGTACACACTTGAGAATTGTTTTTGCGTTGATATTTACACTGTTGGGTTCTGAAGTGAGGATATTTATTGTCATCTGATTTTGATTAGAGCTTGTGCAATCATTTATGTCTTGATCAATGTTGGCAGTGGACAAGGGAATCCCATCATTGTCCTCTTGAGATCCAAGAGCTCCTATACCAGCATTGGCCGCTAAGTTGATAACGTGTGCTATACATCCAAGAAGGTTGGTGTTGCAATTGAAACCATTTTAATTTAGGGCCAGCTCCTTGTTGGTGGACGCATTATATGTCTTCACGGTGTGCAACTTGTTGACACAATCATCCGTTTGCAGGACCTCATAAAAGAGATTGGCAAATTTTTTTCCGCTGTGATTTCCTGGAGTTGCCAAAAGAGAACAAAAAAGATGAAGAATGAAAAAAAAAATTAGCTAAAAATTATAGAAAAGAGAATGAAAAATGTAGGAATTAAGTTAAAACATCTACAAACGAAAAAAACCAACAAAAGAACAAAATATAGACAAAAAAAAAAAAGAGTTGACACTACATACCTTGAACATGTTGCACTGCAAGTGTCACATCCTCAATTTGAAACTCCTCTGTGATGAAATGTGCTGTGACTGCCATAAACACAGTTGAGTTGGGGGCAGTCCAAGTATCCTGGGAGAATGATACAAAGGGCTCTGGCCCAATAAGAGTGGTTCTGATAGATTTTTGGCCTTGCAAAAATTTGCGGTTTGTATAACGGGAGATTTTTTTGCAATTAATTTTGTTGACCAATGGCATCACATTTGGATTGAGGATGTGGGCCAAGTAACGAAAATACCTCTGTTCAACCAGAGTGAAATGAAGGTCACACTCTGTCAGGAAATTTACCAAAGTGTGCTTGAGTGATTAAACATTCAATTCAACCTTTCAATCAAGCTGGTTGTATTGTATCAATATTTTTTTGATTTAGATTCACATGAAATGACAAATTGAATGTTAGAAAATGTCAATGCACTCACCTTTGGTCCCAACTTTCCTGTCTTGGTCCATTTATCCAAATCTAAGTGAGTAATTTTGCTTTTTTGTTTTTGATGCTTGGGTCAATGAGCTGATGGATAGTTTACAGATGACAATGCAAACTTTTGGTGCTACCAGTATTATCTTTCTTGATGTGTGCCGCGCATATCACCCCCTTCTTGCATGCCAAAGTAACTTGACAGATTGCTTCTCCAGTTTTTTTTGAATTGGTGAAGTGATTCCAAACCCATGACTGCTTGGAAGACCTGCTAAATTCATCCTGGTTGATGAACATACTCTGTTAGAGATTGGAATGGAAAACTTTTTGAGGACTGGGGGCTTCTATGGGGCAATGAGAGTCTTTTTCAGGTAATTTTTGATTCATTCTTGAATCTTACAAATCATTTTTTACTTTTCTTTACTCTTTTCCCTCTTTCTTTCTTTCTTTCTTTCTTTCTTTCTTTCTTTCTTTCTTTCTTTCTTTCTTTCTTTCTTTCTTTCTTTCTTTCTTTCTTTCTTTCTTTCTTTCTTTCTTTCTTTCTTTCTTTCTTTCTTTCTTTCTTTCTTTCTTTCTTTCTTTCTTTCTTTCTTTCTTTCTTTCTTTCTTTCTTTCTTTCTTTCTTTCTTTCTTTCTTTCTTTCTTTCTTTCTTTCTTTCTTTCTTTCTTTCTTTCTTTCTTTCTTTCTTTCTTTCTTTCTTTCTTTCTTTCTTTCTTTCTTTCTTTCTTTCTTTCTTTCTTTCTTTCTTTCTTTCTTTCTTTCTTTCTTTCTTTCTTTCTTTCTTTCTTTCTTTCTTTCTTTCTTTCTTTCTTTCTTTCTTTCTTTCTTTCTTTCTTTCTTTCTTTCTTTCTTTCTTTCTTTCTTTCTTTATCAACCCATCATCAAATTTATTTCCCCGCGACAAGGCCCCTTCATAAAGTTTTGGAGCCCTGCACAAATCATCTTTTTTCTTTTGATTCATTTTTTTGGGGTCAAAAACCTTTTCCAAAATTCTGTGGATTCTTCTGGGGGGTTTTTAGACCCTCAAAAAAATTTCTCTTTTTTTAATTGTAGGCTCACACAGCTTTTTGAGGGCTGCATGTGTTTTTGCAAAACCATGTACACCCGGTCAAAACCAGGTGTATTTAGTATTCTTCAATTCGATTTTGTATTTTATTAAATACTAATCTTGATAAAAATTGTCCAAGTGATTCAGACTATAAATTTATTTTTAATTGATAAAATTTTTTCAAATTTTCTTCTGGGGTAATATCATTTTGATTTCATAATTATTTAGAAAAGTTAGGATTATTTAGAACTGAGGAATTAAGAAAAAAAAAAAAAAATTACTGATACATACAAATAACCATAGATCTGTTGTATTGGATCATCCCAAGGCAATACATTAAATCCAAAAATTGTGTATTGGATCATTGAGCCCAATACATGATAAATGAAAAACATGTATTGGATTGGAAATCAGATAAGATACAGATACAAAGTAATGGCATTGGATCATTGAGCCCAATACATGATAAATGAAAAACATGTATTGGATTGGAAATCAGATAAGATACAGATACAAAGTAATGGCTTGATGGTTGCATTGGATGCTGATTTTTCTTCAGCATTGTCTATTTTGTATTAAATTTTGAGCTCTCCTTTGTTGGTCTAGATTGCAGAAGTAGAGGTGTATGGGAAAATCATAGTCATCTGGTACATTTTTTCCGGAAACATCAGACTCAGAAGAAAATTCTGTGTACAATATTGGAATCAGTATCACTAAAATCACAACAGGAAGGACAGAATTGAACAAGATAGGTAGGCAGATATACCACGGGATATTTATATCAGTTGTTGGAGTCCTATGACATGATAATTAGTGCAATTTTAGAGAAGATATCCAGGATTTGATTGGTTGGATTGAGTGAAATTACTGGAATATTTATGTAGATTGGATGGAATTGAGATATTGAGAAGGATTTGTGGATATGGGATATTTTTTGTGGATACGGGATTTTTTTTTTGGATATGGGATATGTTTTGTGGATATGGGATATGTTTTGTGGATATGGGATATGTTTTGTGGATATGGGATATGTTTTGTGGATATGGGATATATTTTGTTAGAAAATATTCGTGCATTTATAAACTAGTTTTGAAAAAGTTTTGAGCAAGGTTTCCAAACCAGTTTTGGAGCGGAAAATCCTCAAAAATCCATTGGATTTTCAAGGGATTCACCATGCAGAAACAGGTTCAAAACCCAGATCAAAACTTTGCGCAATTATAAAGTAAATTTTTTTTTTGGCTTTTTTTAACACTTTTTTTTTGGCTTTTTTTAACTCAACCCACCCATGAAGGCATTTTTGCAATTTTGGAATCATGGTTGGGGAGTCAGACATCATGATGGAACCTTGGAGTGGCAATGGAACCAGAATACAGATTTCTGCTTGAAAGAGTGGAAATTGGTAGTGATGAGCAGAAATTGGTGGTGATCTGGGGACATTGCCTCCCCTCAAACCGATGCATGAGGCTCTTGATGCTGAATGACCCATGCTGAGGCTGATGATTCTGGATGAAAAAAGCTGCTTGCTGCAATCCACGATTAAGTTGAAGGCTTCAAGTTTTGAAATTTCAAACCACCATCAGAGGGGGGTTTGAACTCTTCAAAATTTATCTGCATGGAAAATCTCTAGGCTATGCAAGAATTTTTGAGGTATTTTCCAAGAAAAAAACAACTTTGGAAACTTTTTTTGAAATTTATTCATAAATGCGGTATATATGATTCACATGTTGTGTTGGAAGTATATGAGTTTGTGTGCTTCCTGGAGACATAGTATGCTTCAAGGGGGACATGGAATTAAGACCAGGTTATATATCTGAAAATATCCGGTGAGTCACAAGGTGGTTTTGCTACAGATATCTAAAATACCACCACTTCAAACAATGATTACTAATGAAGGGGGATACATATTTGCATGTTGCAACATGTGATTCAGAAAAATCATAATGTTTCATTGGTACAGGGGGTGTGGGGGAGGTTGTGACACAAGTGATAGCTATGTGGTGGAAGGGGTGTGTGTCTGCCATTGAAGGGAAAACAGTGGAGCGCAATGGGGACTTGACATGAAAGTCCTTCTGGGGGAGGGCAAGTCTTCACGTCCAACAAATGAAACTCAGTTGTTGAGCGTCAAGGGGGCCTTGTGTTAAGTTTGGATCATACACAACCTCTGCACGGCCAAAATGGTTGTATACAACATGTGCGGACCCGTTTATTGTACACACAACAACCACACTGATGTTGTATACCACACAGCTACAAGATGGCATAGCTTTAGCACTCCCCCTTATAAAATAAAATAAAAAGTATTATTTGCAAGTTTCTAATTGAAAAAATAAAAATAAATGAAAAAAGAGAGAGACAGTGTGAGTGAGGGAATCAAGATAGAAAAAAAAAGGGGGGGAGAAGAGAGAGAGATAGAGATGGAGAGGTAAAAAAAGAAAAAAACATGATTTTATTCACCCCAAAACAATAAAAAAAAAAATCTGAGTTACAAAAAGAAAAAAAAAAAAAAAGAAAAAAAAAAAAATAAATCTACCTATTCATTTCTTATATATTTTTATATTGTATTTTTATACAAATTGAAATGATAATGACAATCTATTCATTCAAAATTCACACAAAAAATCAAACAAAAGAAAATAATAAAATCAGTATAAGGGAATAAGCTTAATTTAGTGAGAGTTGGAAAAAAAAGAAAGAAAAAAAAAAAGCAAGATGACATACACATGCGCAAGTATCAATAATTAAATTTATAGATAAAAAGATTATACATAAATGCATCAAAGAGATGATGAAATGCAACATGATACGCCAAAAATTGGAGCAAAAGGATGAAGATTAATGAGAATAATTTATAAAGTCTTGACACAAAAAAATAAAAAACGAAACGATATTGTAGACAAGCTCTCTATCTATTATATAGGTACTTCAATTTATTATTGGTTTTTCCTGCGCGAAGTTTTTTCAAGATACTAAAGATTTAACGAAATAAATAAAAAAACGATTTTTTTTTTTTAAAAAAAAGAAGAGAAAGAAGGTCTTAAAAGAAGAAAGAGAGAAAAAAAAAAAAAGAAAGTCTATGATTCAATCAATTTTTTAATTAATTTTAATCCAATTTTTAAATCATTTGATCCACTACGATCTCTCCAATTGAGAGATTGATTTGAATTTAAATTAATTTGATTTTTTAAATTTTGATTATTTTGAATGAATGAATTGATTGAATCTGAGTGAGAATGAAGAGAGAAAGATTGAATTAAAATTTGATTTAATTTATTTGCTTTAATTAATTTATTTAATCTATCTTCAACTTCTTTCTTTTTTTGAATTTCAAATTCTTTATCTACTTTTTCTTTAATTTTTATTTTATTTAAATTATCACTTGATTCTTCAAATGTATTTCTTAATTTATTTAATTCATTTATCTTTTTTTCTATCTGATGTTTAGATTTAATTAAACTATTCAAAAATTTAAATTCGGATTCTTTTTTCTTGTTTAATAATAATTCATCTATTTCATCAATTTCCGTAACTTCTTCTCCTATTTTCTTCTTCTTCTTTTTCTTTTTAGGGCCATTATCACTATTATCCTGATAATCTTTTTGATTTGAATGGTGAAATAATTTGGTAATCGACTGGAAATCTAGATAATCGCTTAAAACTCCACTACTCAAAAACTTTTTATTATCAAGGCTTTTTAAAGGACCATAATGATTCTCCTCTAAAGAAGAATGTTGAGTCATGAATTCAGGAGGTGAAGGGTGATGTTGTTCTTCAGTTTTCTCTAGGTCTAAATAACTAGTCAGTCTGAGAGACTCGATGAGTTCCTGATGAGCTTCTAAAGGTTGGTTAAAATGATTATAAACCTCAAAAATTAATCTAAAATAATCTATACCCACCCATACTTCTTTCTCTTTCTTAAAATTCTTCCCATCATCACCACCAAGCTCACCTAAAACTAATCTTTCCCTTCCAAATTTTTTTACAATCAATTCATGTAAATCTTTAATCATCATAAAATCTCCTATGGATTGAGCTACTTGAATTAACTTGAGATAACTTTCCAAACTTTCATCTTGTGAATCATCCAAGTGATATGTTTGCATGTTGTTTTGTAATGATGATGAGTTGGAATGAGTAGGACATTTTTCAATTAATTTTTGAGATATTTTGATTAACATTGGTTTTGGTACTCTAATTGCAATCAATCCAGCCAAAATTATAGTAGTTAATAGACCGGTTAAAACTAATTTATATTTGAATTTCATTTCTCTCTCAATTAAATTATCCAAACCTGTTAAATCTCGATCGACAATCTTGGACCAAATTAATCCAATCATGTGACTTGATCTAATAGGAGTTTGATTTTCAATCATTTCTTTATCAATCAATTCTGTTATTCTATTGGAATTAATTCCAATTAAAGATGATATTCTAATCAATTCTGAAGTAACAATAGTAGATGGTTTGTATTGATAATCAAGCTTGAAATGATTAATGTGATGGTTTGCTTGAAGTGATGGTGATGAATGATCATCATAGACATTTCGAAATAACTTGGTAAGTTGATGATAACCCAATCGAGGATCATTTGGATCTATGAAGACAACTGGCGCGGTAGATAGATCTTGACTGGAATTTATTAATTGAATTTTGTGATTTAATTCAATTTCTAACCACTCTCTAGTATACCTAAGATATTTTTCAAGTTCTCGCTCACCAAGTAAACCTTCTTGATGAATCAATTCCATCCATGAACCCAATTCTACTGGTTCCAACAGTTTTTGTTCTCCAGTTGTCAGCATAATATCCAACCAAGCTGAAAGAAGTAATCTATTGGCCTTTGAATTAGATTGATTAAGTTGAGAAAGTAATTTAATAAATCCAGTTGAGCCATTTTGTTGATAGATGAGTTTAGCCAAAACAGAAATAGTAATAGGTCCAGGTAGTTGAGGTAGTTGAATCTTATCGAGATTGACGCTACTAGGAAAGATTTGATCTTGTTTAGCTTGTTTTAGTTTTATTGACACGAGTGCTCTTGCACATGTGATGAGAGCCATTGGTTGATCCATTTTAGTTAAATCTACTTTGGATTCTAAATCAATAGCAAGATCAGGACGATCTAAAATAAGATAAATTGAAATTAAAGAAGAATAGGTAGATTGACTAGATTTCCAAATTTTAAAAGAATTGGATGATTTTTTAATTTTAAGAACTTTTTTAGCAAATGGACCACCAATTTGATGAATTTGATCTTGTAAATTTATTAAGGGTCCAAAATCAAATGAGTTTAAATATGACCATGCTCGATGAATTTGAGACCATCTAATTAGATTTTCAATATAAGCTTCTATAGTTTCTATCATTTTAAGTTTTGTTCTTGAATCTTTTTCATTAGTAAGTTGAGTTTCTTGATAATGAATGAATAAATTTTGATTATTTTGTATGACTCCAATGACTCTTCTCATCATTCCCATTCCACGTCCGATAATTCCACATAGTTTAAATAATTTTGGGTATAGGTCTTCATAGTGAATTGGATCTAATTGATTCATGTAATATTTTGATCTTTTTTGATCATTTAAAATGAGTGAGCCAAGGATGAGATTAATTAATGGATTAGCTTGATGTGAACAAATAGAAGCAAGTTTATTAAATTGAATTGGATCGAGATGATGATGTTGTAGTGCATGTTGAATAAGATGATTGAGTTGATTGTCTAATTCATCTTGATTAACTTGAATTGGATTGATTTGATGATTATGAAGTTTTTCAAGTGATTTTGTGGGAATGGTATTTAATATTTTTGATGTTGAATTAGTTTTAAATTCAACGTGATAGTTTCGATTGAGACTAGTTTTTGAAGATAAGATGATTTGGATGATAGTTTTGATGAAACGTGATCTTTGGTTTTTCATAGGTTGATTGAAGAAATGATCGTTTTAAGAAGGAAATTAATTTTTTTGAGAATGATCACTTGATTTGACAATTAGTATTATCTGTTGAATATTTTGAAGACATCATAAGTTTTTAGTTTTTCTGAATGTTTGATTGATTATAGGAAAGCTTACTTTATTATTATCATACTTTGCTTCTGTTTGTTTACTTTTCAGAAAATAAAAATTAAACTTTTCTTTTTTTTTATTTCATTCTGAAAATAAATTTACTTCTCATAAACTACACTACATGCTATATTAAAACTCTTCAACTTAGGTACGGTTCGGCTGCACCGTGTGCCTGTAAGTGTTTTTGCCGCCGCCCAACAAACCTGCGCACACACATGTGCACAGGTTTGTTACAGAAAAAAGTTCCAGGCCAGGGGGTTCGGAAACTCTGTAACTCTGGATATTTTGTGTATCCAGAGTCACACAGGTCCGATACCGCCGGCACCGGTCAAAATCCCCTCCGGCATCGGACACTTTGTGATGTTAATTTTTTTTTCTGTCATTAAAAATAATGATATCATCAATATTTGGCTTCCTACCAATATAAAAGTAAGTCCCTCCTCCTGTTTTTTATTTTCTACCATGCCATCTTCCCCCTCTTTGATGTTTGCATCCAGACCACCCCTTAGTTATAGTTACTGACAGACATGATTGTCATCTTGGCTCCCCACCTTCCCACCCTGCTACTAGTCTTGTACAACTTCTACATCTCATCTTCTGCTACCCTGGAATCTCTGGGTTTATTCATGCTACCCCACCTCTTACCACCACCACCGATATCTACTTCACCGGGCGTGATGGATTTGCAAACCTCCATCAAGCCCTCCCAATCAATTTCTCAGCAGTTCACTTCAGAGAACCAGCCCTCTCAGACCCAAACCAACTTCTCTCAAAGGGTACCAGACTCCCAACTGTCTGCCCATCACCTGAAAACTACCTGCTGCTGGACTCAAGACGATGATACCCTGCTGATTGCAACTCTGTCCGATCAACACGCGATGAACCCGTCAACGATGAACGGGTTCAAAATGTCCGCGTGGTCCGCAGCCTCTAAAGCGCTGGATGGCTCTGAAACCGCCAATGGCTCAAAATCCAAGGATGCGGCGGCGTGTTGCTCTTGTTACAATGTCGTGAGTCACTTTTTTTTTTTTTCACTTAATCTTAATGAAAAAAACCAATACTGACTTGAATTCATATGTGTCTTAGCTTAAAAAACAGTATCAACAGGTGAAACACCTGCGTCAAATTTCTGGGGCTGGTTGGGACCCAGACCTCAACACGATAACTCTCCCAACGCATACCTGGCAGGAGCTCTCAACGAACAAGAGTTCTGCCAGGAAGGAGCTGGTCCACTGGAGGACCCACTCCTTCCCGCTTTGTGAGGCGATTCCTCACCTGGTGGACGGCCAGACGGCCACTGGAGACCACACGGATTTTGGCGAGATCAATCCGATCTCGCCATTGGTCCCACTATCCACCACCCCCTCTACAGTTGTGATTGACTTAGTGGACTCCTTACATGTCGGCGCAGGGAGTGATTATGATATGGGCTCCCCCGTGATTGATACCCCAACACCTCAACACACAAGTTCTAAGCGGAAGAACTTGGTGCCAGACTTGTTTTTGGACCGCCTCTCCTCCATTACTTCATCAATTAGTACCTTGATAAACTCTAAGTCCTCCCGTGTTTGCGCGGTTGAGTTATTGCAGCGCGAGGAAGCCGCACTGCCTGGTGACAAACTCTTCCTGGCAATTGAGTTGCTCCGCAACAACAACAATGCCAAGATTTACTTGGCTTTGGCCCCTGCACTCCGGGCGACTTGGCTTTGGATGAAGATAGGCCTCTTGTGACTTCAACAATCTTATCATCGTTAGTTTTACCTATGATCTCTTTCTATCCTCTATCAACTGTTTCTCTCTCTATTCTGTTATGTTTTTATCTTCTGCCTTGACTCCTAGCCTGTCTACAAATATATTTCCTCTTACTCATACACGTGATTTGGATTAAAACATGATATAAACCAGTTCTTATCTTACTCATACTTGTATTGAACTTGAAATCATGATTCAACTTGAAATCTATATTGAAATAAGTCTTGGGCCAATGAATGAATTGGAACTACAATGTTTAAATAGAATCAGTCCAATTATTTGCAATAAGAATAATCAAATAATGATGCCAATCATTAAACAATGATCAGTGAGAGTTCATATATGCAGGAAATCAAATAATGATGCCAATCATTAAACAATGATCAGTGAGAGTTCAGATATGCAGGAGGATTGAATGAAAATAATGAAATGATATGAAAAAAAAAGTCATTAGGAAGATTGAATGAAAATAAAATTACCCCAATCAATTTCAAGCATCAAGATAAAATAATCAAAAATTTAAATCATAATAAAAATTGGAAGCATAAGAAGGGAAATTAAGCAACCCAATCCCTCCCGTGCTGTTTCCTTTGTCTAACATAGGCCACATAATCTACCCACATGGCTTGGGCAATTTCTTCCCTCTTGGCAGCAGCCCTGGAGGACTCTATTTGAGTGATCCCAGAAGAATGGAGTGAATGAGCAAATTACCCCAATCAATTTCAAGCATCAAGATAAAATAATCAAAAATTTAAATCATAATAAAAATTGGAAGCATAAGAAGGGAAATTAAGCAACCCAATCCCTCCCGTGCTGTTTCCTTTGTCTAACATAGGCCACATAATCTACCCACATGGCTTGGGCAATTTCTTCCCTCTTGGCAGCAGCCCTGGAGGATTCAATTTGAGTGATACCTGAAGAATGGAGGGAATGAGCTGGTTGGTGACCTGAAGTAGGAACAATTTGGGCCTCAGGATGATCCAGAACTCCATGTGCATCATTGGCGGGGTTGTGCTTCCGGATAAAATTGTGAATAAAAGCCATCACCAAAATTATTTTTACCTGAATTTTCAAAGGATAATGACATCCATAGCCAAGAACAGGAAAACACCTTTTAACAACACCAAAAAATTCTTTCAATAACATTCCGTGCGCTTGAATGTCTCAAATTAAACATTTCATGAGCATTTTTAGGCCTGTTTAAATATAAAATAAATAATTAAATATCAGGAAAAGACTTGCAGATCATCAAAAATTAAAAAGAGAAAGAGAAATAAACAGAAAAAGAAAAGAAAAAGAAAAAGAAAAAGATAATAAAAGAAAATAAAAAAGAAAAAGAAAAATAAAATAGAAAATAAAATAGAAAATAAAATAGAAAATAAAAAAGAAAAAGAAAAAGAAAATAAAAAAGAAAAAGAAAATAAAAAAGAAAAAGAAAATAAAAAAAGAAAATAAAAAAGAAAAAGAAAATAAAAATAAAAATAAAAATAAAAAAGAAAAAGAAAATAAAAAAAGAAAAAGAATATAAAAAAGAAAAAGAATATAAAAAAGAAAAAGAAAATAAAAAAGAACAAAAATAAAAAGAAGAAAAATGAGAAAATAAAAAATACCTAGCGTCAGCAGCATTAACATTCCAATCCTTGAGATGATAACAAGTATTTCAATAAGGAACCAAGCAAGAGTCATTCAAAGCGAATCCAGCATCACTCAAAAGATATTTTCCATCTGGAATTTTGAGAGTTTTTTGTCGAGCTTGATCCCAAAGCTTCCCATCTGCACAGCT
>KN361395.1:4137-20682 GCA_000785685.1 Uromyces viciae-fabae
TTTCTTTTTTTTTTCTTTTTTTTTTTTCTTTTCTTTTCTTTTTTTCTTTTTTTCTTTTTTTTTTTCTTTCTTTTTTCTTTTCTTTTCTTTTCTTTTTTCTTTTTTCTTTTTTTTTATTCCTTTCTTTTTCTTTTTCTTTTCTTTTTTCTTTCTTTTTTCTTTTCTTTTTTCTTTCGTTTTTCTTTCTTTTTTCTTTATTTTTTCTTTCTTTTTTCTCTCTATTTTATTTTATTTTATTTTTCTTTCTTATTTATTTATTTATTTATTTATTTATTTATTTATTTATTTATTTATTTATTTATTTATTTATTTATTTATTTATTTATTTATTTATTTATTTATTTATTTATTTATTTATTTATTTATTTATTTATTTATTTATTTATTTATTTATTTATTTATTTATTTATTTATTTATTCTTTTTTTTTCTTTTTCTTTCTTCTGTATTTTTTTTATTCACTTCCTTCCTTCTTTCTTTTTTAGTTTCTTGTTTCATTTTTAGTTTCTTTTTTCATTTTTAATTTCGATCTTGGTTTTTTTTTTTTTTTTTCCTTTTTTCCCCTTTTTCCCCCCTTATTTTTTTTTCTTCTTTATCTTGTTGATCTTTTTTTTCTTCTTTATTTTTTCTCTTCATTTTCTTCCTCCTTTTTCTCTTCCTTCCCCTTTTTCTCCTTGTTTTTATTTTCATTTTGTGGCTTTTATCTTTTGTTTATTTTTAATTTGTATTTTCCTCTTCCTCTTATATTTTTTACTCATATTTTACCATTTTTTTTACATCAAAAAAATCTGAGGAATTATTTTTGGCGGCCTTGAGACCCCCAATAATATTTTCCTCATTTTGTTTTTCCCCTCATGCGGTTTTTATAAAATTGTGTGAGTTTGTGGAGAACAGTGTGCGCCCGGTTGGTCCGTGCACGGTCGAAACCGCGTGAGTTTGTGGGCTGACCGCGTCAATTTAGTAACACCCAAAAATAATGAATAAAATTTTTGATTATGATTGACCATGATTTCGTGATTCTTTTCATGAAAAGGAATCACTGATGTAATGAGGTGAAATGAGTTGAAATCTTTTTCTGTTCACTTCTGCTTTCCATTCTGTTTTTACAGCACAATTGTTATCATCAAAAACCGGCAAAAGTAAAATTAATATTAAACAACGAAACTAATAAAACAGATTCATAAAAATCAAAAATCAAATTGAGAAGAAATTATATATTAATTAAAATTATTATTAATTAAAATTATTATTAAATAAAATTATTAAAATTAAATTTACAATTAAAAATGATTGATAAAAATCTTTATCTAAAATATAATTCATTACATTAATTTTTATCATCATCATTATCATAATATTATTAAATATTATTAACACATCATAAATTGCATGCAGAATAAAATTAAAATTATTTCTATTTATAAAATATATTTTTCATATTTATCTTCATTATTAGAAATTGATTAGCTAACATTATAACTTGGGAAATATCAATTTTTCTTTTAGTTATTTCTTTCTCGTATAAACAAGGCTTATGGATTGAATCTCACTCCATCATGGATTCTTTTATAGAAATGCAAGGGGTTTTGCTCCAACCAGCTCAATGTCACACCTCAATTTTTCCAAGGAAATTATTTTGAAATCAAATTGGTGCAGAATTAGATTCACCACAAAAGGTTTCTATTGAACATAAATTACATGAAAAGAATCAACTTCAAGTTCCCCTGTTACCTGTTTACTCAGTGATCTCACAGAAGCTATATGCTCCCTCCAACCAGCAATCTTAGTGGCTGGAGGTAAAAAATCATTAAACGGTGATCCCTGTGGGATTTATATGTGTTTTTGGCGGGGTGGATGAAGTTGGAGTGGAAAGCCGAGAAGGTGGAGTTATTGCGCAGGCTGATCAATAGCTTTGCAAAGGTTGTAAGTTATATGCAATGTTTGGCCACTTCTAGTATTGGGGAAATGTAGAGTTTATCAGCAAGAGAGATATTGTGGTGCATTGGTGGATTTTGTGTGCTGAGAAGTTATTTGGATCAGGTGAGTGAACAAGGGTTATTTGGCAGGGTGCTGCAGGGTAGAATATGGATAGAGGTCTGAAGAAGAGCAGGGGAGGGGGTGGTTTTCTGAAGAGATGTGAAGCTATGAGAATCTAATAGTGTACCTCTAATCCCCTTTAGGCAGTAGTACACTATACACACTAGTAATATAAACATATTTGATTGAGATTGGTTATATTTGATCAGAGTACTTGACAGTAAATCTACTTTGGAGAAGTTCTCATTATAAGTGAAGGATATTGAACTCAATTCCAGGGAGTTCTTTCATATTTAGGAGCCCCAATTTCTAGAAGGTGAGGTAGAAAGAGATTCCAACTTGGCTTCACTAGCTATTACTATCCAGAAATTGGATTTATAGTGTTACTATAAATCCAAAAGAATAATTATGAAGTTTGAACGGACCAGACCTCTTTATTACCAAGAGGGGAGTGCAGCTGGAGTAGGGGGGCTATAATATGGAAGGGGAAAGACACTGAAATTCAGAGAAAGGGTTTTACTTTTTTATTTAACTTGGAATTATGTGTAGTCTTATTTTTATAGGATTAAATTATGCTTTATTTTTGTTAAATAGGATTATAAGGAGCATTGATACATGGGCCATCATACTCTGTGATTTTTTTGAATCTTACTGGTCAAAATCCTTTAGTATGAAATCATTCCTCCTTTTCTGAGGGAATGGCGGCAATTGTCAAAACTATTTTTTCATTTGATTGTAAGGGTATTTTATTTACCCTTATACAAGTAATCAATGAAGATAATTACAGCTTACATTACAATCTTCAAATTTGGGAAGATTAATCATATTTTAGATTTAAAATTGTCAATGGAATATTATTTTCTGTTTTCACATTAATTTATGGATTTGAGATATTCAAGGATTAGGGTCTATACCATAGCGCTAGGGATCCTGGGATTCTGTGTGGCAAACTTTTTTTCACAAAACCCCAGATTCTAAATGGTTTGAACTTTTTTTTCAAAAACCCCAGATTCCAAATCCTGTGTAACATAGACCCCTTTAGACACCTCAAGGAACCTTGGATTTTCATCACAATCCTCAACTTTGAAAAAACAGATCAGGCCTGTTTTTTTATTGTGGATTCTCAGAGGCTTATTCCCATCATCAACTACTCAAGTTCTTACTCTATTGTAGAATTCAAAACCAAAATCAATCTCAAAGATGCCCTCAAAAAGCAAACCAACCAAGAAAACTCCCTCCAAAACTCCCAAAACAACCCCTCAAACAAAAAAAAAAACTCCAATACACCAGACTCCCAAGCAATTGATATCCAAAAATGAAGTCAAGACCACTCCCAGTAGAGAGAAAATCAAAAAAGGAGATGATGTTAATGATGAGCCAGCTGATGAAGAAATATCAGACTCCAAACACAAGAAGAGAAAACAAACAAATCATAGCTGGACAAATGATCAACAGGCAGCTCTGAGTCTACTTTTGTTCATACTCAATCAAGTAGCACTGGTAAAAGGTACCAACAATGGTAATCTCAAGGCAGAAGGTTGGCATCAAGTTATAAAGGAGATGTTGAATTGATTTCAGATTGATTTTGATCAAGACCAAGTTAAGAATCAAAGAGGAACCATTTGGAAACTATACATTGACATGAAATTTTTATTTGATCAGTCAGGCTTTTGTTGGAACCCCAAAACTGGAATGGTGAATGCTTAGAATTCCACCTGGACTGAACTGATTGAGGTGAGTATTTTCTTCCTTTGATGCATTGAGTTGTATTCATTCACTGAATACTTGCTTGTTTGATTAGGCACATCCCAAGCAGAATTTTGTGACTCTCCAAGGAGGCAAAATGCCTTGGTACCACCTAGATCAAGAGCTGTTTGAAGGGACCTTTGAAACTGGAGAGACTGCTCTTCAGCCAGGTGAAGCTCCAGCTAAATTTAATTCCAATCCAGACATAGCCTCCTCAACTGATTTCTTGGGAATCTCATTTATTTCTATAAAACGTGGCAAAGCCATGGAAACAGCAGTTTATTCAGATTGCCATGGAAACAGCAGTTGATTCAGATTCTTCTGAAGATGAAACTGTGAGGATAGTTCCACCGCCCAAGAAACATTTCTGGGATTCTAAATACAATGTGATCAAGAATGGGGTCAATTCAATTGTTGAAGTTCTTTGGGATATCTCTAGTACCAGTCAAAAGCCCAATGTCAAGCCAGAAACTAACCCAACTCTCTTGATCCAGTCTAAAGCCATCCAATTGATGAACAAAATGTTCCTTGGAAAGGTGGAAATGAAAAAATATATCCAATACATCAGAGTGGTGGAGTCTGAAGCCAATGCAAAGGTTTTTGTATTGCTGGTGTCTACCACCAACATGCCATTTGTTAAAGCTGGCTGAATAACTTTTCAGAGGCCAACTGAGCAATTGGGCGGTAATATTTTTATCTTATAGCTTTATTAAAACAAATTCTCAATCTCATTATCTTTATCTCAGATGTAAATCAGCTTCTTGTAAAAATTGTGGGAAACAAATCATTGTGCTCCATTGACTTAAAGAAATAAAAAAACCCATCAAATCATGTTGTTTTCATTTTGGAAACATTGTTTTCATTTTTTTGTTTTTAAAATTATTTTTTTCTCACCTTTGTTATCCATTTTGTTTTAATGAATAAAAAAAAGGTTTTCATTAGGTTCTCACCATTTAATAGGAATCCAAGGATCTTTTTAGGATGATTTTACATTCCATTGAAATAAAGAAGATATATTGAATTAAAATCAAGAGTCAAAGAGCAATAGATGAGATTGAAATTATAATCAAAATTAATTGAGGGGATACCAAACTGCCTGATTGCAAGGTACTCCTGATACTGGACCCACCATTTTTTGGCCAGTCAATCTTGCTTGGAGGCCATTGCGGCATCTTTGGCTATTTTTCTGTAATGTCTTGACCTTTATACATTGAGGTCAAGATCTTTTGGGTTTTCTGGTTTGTTGTCTTCATCAACATCAGGTATTTCATCATATTTATTGTGGTGCCATAAAAAATTACAAAGCATTGTGAGCGCATAAACTAACTGCACCTGACTGTGAACATTGTGTTCCAAAAGTGAGGTTAGGATCCTGAAATTTGCTTTGAGAAACCCAAAGATTTTCTCTACAACATTGCAAAGTGAGGCATGCCAAATATTTTATATCTCTTTGGGGTTGGCTGTTTTCAATCCACAGGTAGCTTGCTCTTTCAGGTGGTATCACACCACTTGGAATGGGATGAGTACACCCTTTTCAAGCCTGTATCCAGCATTGGCAAGGTCGAATCTTTTTTCAGGTATTGGGAAGCGCTTCTGTAATGCATCACAGATGACACAGCTATTTTGGGCACTCCCTTCCTAGCCAGCTAAAACGTAGACAAACTCCATGTCAAAGTTGGCCACAGCCAGTACTTTCTGAGAGATGACACACTTGTGGCTTTGGTACACAGCTTGCTTGTTTGTAGCTAAGGTTATTGGTATTAAAACACCATAAAGAGAGCCTAGAAAGTTTTTGAAGGGAGCATCCTTTGGATCTCAGAGGCTTTCTTCCTTCTCATGCTTGGGGGTCAAGACTACATACTTTGGGTACAAAGCAACCAACTCGTCAAGAAATTCATGGAAGTATCTAATGGTTAAAAAGATTTCAGGAAATATGCAACAGGTCAGAGAAACAGAAGATAAAAAAACTTGACTTTGAATAGTGAATAGATCACGTCAAAACTTAAGCGCAACCTCTCCCATTGAATCTTTGTGGGCAACAATATCCAAGAATATTAGGAACTTTTCTTTAACTGAAAGTTAATTCCATTTCCAAGAAAGCCTTTCATGGTCAAATTGTTCACAAGGGCATCAAAAGATGGAAGTTCTAAAGTGGTGGCCTCACAAAATAGATCAAGTTGGGCTTCATTGAGTAAGAAGTGGACAAATTTGGCTTGTCCTCCATTGCTGTAGTAGGCCTGTTGGTCTTCTTCTTATATTTCAACTAACATTAGAATCACAAACCTGGAGAGTAAAGCCTTCTGCACAATTAGAGGTTGATCATGGTTGAAGGTGTTGGATTGGGCGGATAAGTGTGAGTTTTGGAAATAAGAAAGAACTCCAGTGGTGGTGGAGATCAGATATGAATCCCAAGATTATATGGTAAAACTTTTGAAGGTTTGCAAATTCCTGATTTTGAAAATCCAACAGAAAACTCAAGAATCAAATTTGAAATTTTTGCCTGTCAGTTTCCTGGGATTCAAAATCCCTAGAAACTATGGTACAGGCTCTAAAAGAAATTCGTAGACCAATGAAATTGAAAAAAATAAAAGAAATTCTAATTGCAGAAAATTCAGCAGTTGTCTAAAAAATCAAACAAATTTCTCATGAAAGGGTCCCTATTGGCATGTCCTGCTGTGGTTGATTGTGGGAGTGAAGATTCATGGTGTGTGTTTTTTTCACCTTTCTCATCCATCAAGGTGATGAACTCTTTGTTTGATTTTTGATTTAAAATATTGTGAAGTGTTGCACATGCCCGAACAGAATATCTAGGTTAACATGAGGATTTAAAAAGGAAATAAAATTCCCACTTTGATCCAATCTATCTCTCTTAGAACATGCTTATTGTTTGTGATGCAAAGTCATAGGGCTTGTAAGCTCTGAAAACATCCTTTCAACAAGCCAATTCAGTTCTTTTTTTTCACTGCTAAATGGGCCAGTTGCTTTTTGAATTATGTCTGCTGAGGATTGAGGCTACCATGAGCCGGTTTCTTGAATTATGATAAAACATTAATGGTTGGTGTGAATCCAGAGCTGGCAAGTAGAAACTTTCCTGACAGAAAGAATCTTTCTTTTTTTTTACTAACTGGTGAGTTGTTCATGAGTCTTTTCAGGCTCTGTGATTCCAGGGACTGAATAACCTTTAGCTACACAAGCTGCAAAGTAAGTTAAAATAGTATGGGGACTATTCCTCACCGTTGGTTTGGTATAATTTTATGTAAAAAATTAACAGAGGGGCCAGCTATGCTGGGGTTGTTTAACCCTCTGTTTAATTTAGGGGCCAGGAATAAATTCCTGGGGTAGTTTAACCCTTTTAATTTGAGATCTAACTTGGATCTGGGGCCTGATAAAAATATCAGGGGTGGTTAAACCTAGATTTACCATAAAGTGGTATAGAAAAATAGGGGTGTCTGGGGCAAACCTATTGGCCCAAAGACTTACCTGGAAGAGGGGAAGACACAGAGGAGTTCTTAAGGGGATCCTGGCAGCGTAGTTGAGAGGTTTGGACACTGTAGGAGTTCTGAAGGGGATCCTAGGGCGCAGGTGAGAGTAGATCTGGTATCTTTGATGCTAAAAAGTGACTGAGTATGTAGTAGCCATATATAGCTGAGTAAAGATGAAGATTTGAATTGGAAAGGCGGATAAGAGGCCTCCTTATACAATATTTCCAATCCCTGGGGCGTACATGATAACCACAAGTTAGTAGGAATTGGGGTTATCATGTTTTGAGCGCTTTTTGCCATGTGCCTGTATTTTTTATTTAGTACTGGAGGGTCTAGATCAGTAAAAGGTATTTTTCCTGTGTTGAGTAACCTCTGAGGTCCTTGGGATTAATTTGGTATCCTTGGGGAGTTGTTGGTTTGGCCAGGATCAATTCTAGAAGGTAACCTGTATTGCTACTATTGCAATACAGCTTGTTTCTTTTATACTAGGTGTTCGATCACGCTTTTGACTTTTTAACTGTAATCATGGCTATTTCACCGTGTGAAAATGTGCTGATAATTATTTTAGGTGCTCTGGATTCATTTTGAATGATACAGATACTCCACAAACTCATGCTATAGCTGTATTGTGGCTTTTTGCACTGTGTGCTTTCCTTCTTAACTCATGTTTGGTCAAGCCCCTAGTGTATATAAGATACAGGGGGCTTCTATTGTAGTTATTTTCACAGTTTGTAACATTTTCTTACGTAATTTTTAGTGCAATGTAACAAGACATATGTAAATGTCCTGTATTTAGCAGTATTCTTGTTTCTCATTAACTGTATGGTCTTAAGTTCTAAACTAAGCACAAATCCGCTATTTTGCATGTATTTTTGAATTATTCCATAGCATACCTCACACACATACATCTCCATAATATGTTTAGATACTTATTTACATATAAAAATGGTTTGAGCCAGTGTTATGTTGGTTTCTGCCCAGTTATGGTAAAAAGGGTTAAGGAGTAGGAATTTGGGGGTACAACCAGTGAGTGCCCTAGGTTATTTTGCATGGGGAGTCCATTTATTCAATAATAATCTTATTATTCTTACTCATTAATATAGTTTTTACTATTTGTTATTATCTATTGATATTTTTAGTTATAAAAATATTACAAGATTTTATTTCTGCTGTTTGTTAGTTGGCTCTAACATAGTAGCCAGCTGAAAAGTCTCTGGTCATGCAAGAATCCAGGCCATTGAGTGTAAAGATACATTATCTGAAATTTGTTGTCACATACCAGCTGTGTGGAAATACTGTATTTCCCTTTTCTGCTATAGTACTTGGGTCCATCAATTTGAGGAGATACATTGAGTTCCATCAAGGTTTCAACAATTAATTACACACAGCCCTTGAAACCAACTTGACTAAAAACTTCAGAATTGAGAGAGAAGATTTGTTTGCTAGGCCATGCTAAAGCCTTCTTTTTGAAGAGACAAGTTAGCTACAAGGCCATGCTATGATTCAATAGTGCCCTTACCTACTCAAAAGAACCAAGCTAAAGATCTGACTGAGCATGCATTAGCAAAAGAACATAATCATTTGAGGTTTATCATCAACTGTTCTTCTACTGGCTGTTCAGCCTTATTTGAGTTATTTTGGAATATTTGATGAGACCAGATCATATCAAATATTTCTTGAAACAACTCTTTTTTAATTCTGAACTCTTGTTTAAACCTGGGAGAATTTCTAATTTGATGAGCCTTCTCTCTTTTTCTATGGGGGCCAAGATATTGTTGAATACTCATTACAATCCAAACTATACAGATTTTTTTTTTAAACATATCAAGAAAGCAACCAAAAGGCCAGATAATTGAAGAAATAAATGGTTAAATTGGCCTAAGACCAGACTGGATTTAAAATAACAACAATAAAGAAAGTTTAACAATATTGACAAAAGAAATTATGAAAATAAAAAATGGAAAAATAAACAACAGGCAGTAATGGTTTTATTTAATCTTTTTGTGAGCTAGGTGAGCTTTTTACTGTTGGTCTCTACTGCCTAATGGCCCTGACTAGCAGTACACAAATGATCTACAGTAGGGATGGGACCCGTCGGGTACGGGGTGCTTACCGACGGATACGGTGTCTTCCCCGTGGGTATACTCAACTGTCGGGGGCACCTTTGAGGTGTCCCAACATTTTACCCGGCGGGGACGGGAATATCCGCGGGATCCCGCGGGAGTCGAGTACCCGCGGATATATCCGTCGGATACCCGACTAAATCGGGAATCTGGGTTGATAAAAAAAAATATCATATATGATATATCTTTATATACCGACCACAAAGCACAAACCAGAACCACCATCCAGACTCCAGACTCCACACCCCCACAGACCACGGTCCACCAGGAATGCCTCTTTGTCGCAAAAACCTCCCCAGCGCTAGTCCCAGACCCAGCCAACCGCAAACCTCCTGTGACGATGACATCGAGATGGTTGAAGAAAGCGCAGCACCTAGCATTTTGACCAGCTCGACTGCTACAACTCCAACCCAGCCTCCCACTCGTAGCTGGGTCTGGTCCTACTTCGTGGTTCAAGATTTGGAGAAAGTGTGCTGCACAGTCCCAGTTGCGCACGGCAAACCTTGCGGCAAGACCCTAACTCGCGACAAGACCAAGAGTACCAAGAGCATGATTGAGCATCTTGCTCGCATGCACAACATTGACGATCCCAAATAAAAGGGGCAAGGCCAAACCATTATCCGCAGCCTCTTCAAGCGCAAGCACCTTGAAAGCCGAGTGAGTACATTACCTTTTTTCTATTTTTTCAGTGCTTGTTTTGAATCTTGATTGTCTTGACTCTTGACTGTGAATCCTTTTTGGTGGACTGCCTTGTTTTTTTATTTTCGGTAGGTTGAACTTAATCCACAGAGCTTCAAAAGGCTCCTTGCAAACCTTATGGCCTTGGCGGACCTCCCATTCTCCTTCGTTGAAGATGAAGCGTTTGTCCACCTTCTTGAAGTCATCAATCCGCGGGTCTCCAATATGATGGTAACTCGCAAACCAATTGCACTTGAGGTGTCGCGATTATACATCTCTTATTTGCAACAGCTCAAACACCTTCTCCGGTCATTCAATCACATCGGCTACACCCTTGCTGCTTGGACGTCTCCGAATCAGGTGGACTGCCTTGTTTTTTTATTTTCGGTAGGTTGAACTTAATCCACAGAGCTTCAAAAGGCTCCTTGCAAACCTTATGGCCTTGGCGGACCTCCCATTCTCCTTCGTTGAAGATGAAGCGTTTGTCCACCTTCTTGAAGTCATCAATCCGCGGGTCTCCAATATGATGGTAACTCGCAAACCAATTGCACTTGAGGTGTCGCGATTATACATCTCTTATTTGCAACAGCTCAAACACCTTCTCCGGTCATTCAATCACATCGGCTACACCCTTGCTGCTTGGACGTCTCCGAATCAGATTGCTTTCTTAGGAATTACCGCACATGGAATGACCTCCAACTGGGAAATTGTTGATGTACTTGTGGCTTTGCCAGGTGTTCATGGTGAGTCACTTCTATTTCCCTTCCTTTTTCTTCATTTTTTTTCTCCCGTTCAAGTTATAAACTTAAAAAAAAATCACCAGGGGAACACAAATGCAAAAACTTTGCCACAACCCTCTTTGAAACACTCAAGAAGCTCGAGGTCACCAACTCAATCGCAGCAATCACCGCCGACAACGCATCCAACAACAGAACGCTTGCAAGGAAGCTTGCTGAGCTCCTTGCAGGCAATTTTGACGCTTCCGATCACCTCCTCGGTTGCATGGACCATGTAATTAATCTCGCCGCCCGTGATGGGCTGAATGCTTTTGGTCTGGCCAACTTATTGACCGAAGAACAAATCAGTCTCGGCGAATCCGATATCCCCTCTGGTGGCCACTGGGTGAATATCAACCACCTGGTTGATCCACCCGATGGACAGGGTGTGAATCTTAAGACAGTTATCAAGCGGATTCACTGTTTGTCGGTCTACGTGCGCGGCTCGCCTAAACGTCGAGAGGCTTTTCAATCAGTTATCCGAATGCTCGCAGATAACACTCCTCCAGTCCCTGAAACCGAGGATGGTGTTACAAAGCCACCCCCACCCCTTGCTCCTTCCAAATCGCTCATTCTGGACGTTTCAACGAGATGGAATTCAACGTACCTGATGGTTCAGCGGGCGATTGACCTGAAAGGATCTTGCGACATGTTCTGTGCGCGATCGGAGACTGCCAAGTTCAAGCTTTCTCCCATCGAATGGGAGAAAGCAGAACAGTTAATGAAGTTCCTCAAACCTCTCCATGAAGCCACTGAGTTACTTTGCCAGTCTTCCTACCCAACACTCAACTTTGAAATAACGATATATATTTCTGCCGTCGAATCTACTTACGATGCCGCTCAACTTATTCCACCAGCCAGACAAATTATCTACAATCTGAAGAAATACCTGGTTACAGCATTGGAGAAACCAGCACCTCTCTGTGCTATGATCTTGGACCCTCACATAAAACTGCACCATGTTGAGAAGAACCATGAGCTCCTTTGGGAAGCTCTTCAAGTCGATGTTTCCCCTTCTCGATCTCTGGCTCGCTTCAAGGTCCATGCGCCAAATTTCAATTGATCGGCATCGTCTTCTGAAGGGGCACAGGCTATTGAAAAGCCCAAAGGCAAATCGAAGCACCAGTCGGCCCTACTAGATGATGTATTTGGCGAACGTCAAGATACTTTGGATTTAGACACTGAGATTCACCGATACCTCGGCGAAATAAACAAAGCGACGAGAATGGACATCTTGAAGTACTGGCAATCTCGACAGAAACTGTATCTGTCGTTGGCTGCCATGGCCAGATGTTTCCTTGCCCTTCCAGCAACTAGCACTCCTTCCGAGCGCATCTTCTCCTCATGTAAATCCATCATTGGCTCGCAGTGTTACAACCTTGATGCAACAAGTATCAAACAGTTGTTGTGTTTGAAGGAATGGGGCAAAAAATCAAAGTTCTTTGCCCAACCGGACGATCAGGACACTGAGAGTCAGACCAACTGATTGTTGTACCACCTTTCCGTCCCTCACGAGTCACAAGTCACAACTCACATTTTTTTTTTATCTTTATTAGTCTGCAACATACAAGAAAGCTAAGTTAAATTTTAATAGTCCATTAGTGTTGGTATGAGTAGTTTGTTAGTGTTAGTCTGAGTAGTTTTTTAGTGTTAGTCTGAGTAGTTTGAACTATTTATTTTTCCTACTTTTTTTTTGAAATGAATCTGTGGACCATTGTCGAAAAAAAAAATACCCGATCATATCCAATGATTGCTGACGGCTCTCCCGACAATTTATCCGTCGGGAACCCGATTGAAAAAGCCAAAAATATTGGCTCCCGACAACCGTACCCGCCGGTCCGGATGCCGGGTATATCCGAACACCGGCCTCACGGGTCCCATCCCTAATCTACAGTAACTATAAGTGTTTTGTAGTTACTGGATACTCTAATTAAAGAGTGTCTTCCTGCTTTTTAAGTTGGAGCTCCAACTAGTGATTTAGTGGAGAGGTTGGAGGGAAATCCCTTCCAAGCTACTAAGGGGCACTGTACTTCTAATGCATTAGAAGGAGGGGTGAGACCAGTAGCAGAATTTAATCAGAAATGAGTTACTTACTTATATCTTTGAAATATTTTACTAAATATGTTAAAAGGTGGTTTAAGTATTGTGTAACTGATTTTTCTAATTATTTCTGAGGTTACAGGAGTGTGGAAACAAGAGTATTTATACTCATTTCTTCCCCAAGGAAGAAATATTTTGTTTCACACTTTTTTTTAGATTATTTTGGTTGGGGCAAATCCCCAATCAATTAAAAGGATAATTTATTATGATTTATTGAAGATGATAAGGGTAAAGTATACACCCTTATCATGTTTAATAAATATGAAAAAATAAATCCACATAATGTGGTATTTTCAGGATTTATTTTAAAGAATGTAGTTCTTGAAAATAGTGTGCGCTTTATTTCTATATTTATTATTTATTTTAATTTTTTTTATATAAAAATGTTTTGATTATTTTATTTTATTCTTGTAACTCTATGATGGCTTGAACCTGGGTGACAGAATATATTTTCTGAAGAGCTAGTATAACTGTTAGGATAAATCAATTTCACAACGGCTTGGTTTTATAAGTTATTATAACCAATTAAAACATAAAATAACTAAATAGTAAAATAAATTATAATAATACAAAGTAAGATATTGCAGTATTCAGACATGGAATATGTCTGGAGGCTGACACTTTTTAATTTATCTTGGAGAACATAGATTGAAGAATTTAGGAATAAAAGAACTATAAAAAGAACATTAGATTTTTTTTTATTTAATAAATATTTGAATAGTAATCCTACTAAGTTGGGTTTACAAGTTTCTCTTAACTAAAAAATGAGACAATGTTCTTTTTCCTGGTAATTTCATTTTTTCAATCTAATTGAATAAAAAGTATGGAGTTAGTTTGAGTTTTAGGATGAGTGTTGAATCAGATGAAATATACCAGGAAATGATTTTGATGGCTTCAATGTTGAAGACTGAGGTGAGTGATTTATTAATAGTAGATAAGTTTTTATAACAAATTGGATTTTGACTTGAGAGTACAAGGTTTGTTTTTCTGCTTAGATTTAGAGTATTTCCACCCTTCTTCAATGAAGATAAAATTAAATAAATGAGATAAATAAATAAAAATAAATAAAAATAAAATAAGAAATAAAGTGATATTGCATATATTCAACAATAATTTGATTGTTTTTTCTAGAATATTAATGAGTTCCTTGTGTTGCAATTATTGAATCATCTATGTGTGAGGATCAAAGTTTGTGAGAAAATCATTCAAGACTCGATGAGTTAAATTTACATACCTAGACAGTTTTGCCCTTTTGGAGATGGTTTGAAATATGTTTTTTGAGTGAAAATGGGTTGCAGGAAAAAAACTCCAAGTAAACTATTCAGGAGAATATTTGGCGGGCTCATTGCAGGAAAAATTTCCCAACAGTGACCTGAAACCTGAACCTAGTGTGCAAAGGATGTGTGACAGCCAAGTACCGTATGTGAGCAACATTCTTTGGTCAAGCCAACGTCCGCTTACCCAAAAATCGACGTCCACGCCTCAAGTCATCTAGTAGCCAAACCCTAACCCACATTGAGATATTTTTGGTCCACAGCTATAAAAGGCAACGCGTCCCCCGCTCCACCCCCTTTTTCCTTTCCTTGTCAAACAACACTTCTCCAGTTGGAACCCGATCGAGTCGCTCATTACCTCTCAAAAAATGATTCATTCATTCTAAAATCAAAGGTCTATTGGGCGCTATCGGTGTAGAAGTGGTTTTCTTGTAAAAGAGAAAACTCCTAAATCAATAAAAGTTTCTTTTATCCCCTTTCATTCGATTTTGGCTTTTGTGGGAAAACCCTTCAAGGCTTTCGGATCAAGGATAACACTTCATACTTTTCTCAAGTTCACTTTTTTTAACTCTTCGGCAACCTCTTTTATTTTCTTCTTCTTTGTCGTCTTCTACTTGAGCAGTCTTATCGAAGAAGCAATCCATGCCTCAAATTTGAAAGTTGTAACCCTAAACACAATTGTCCTGATATCCCAGTTGTCTGATGCAATCATGACGATCGCGATGAGTTTGGATATGAATCAAGTTATCTACTGCAAGGTTTGGGCTTCCCACCAAGACAGTTGGGTTCTGCTCTTTCCAGTGCACGTGTGGTTGGAAGAGACCAACCAACCCATTGTGGGATGGACTCCTATCACCCAAGGACCCATTAGCTCCGTTGAACTGTGGAACCACACGTAGCGTTTACTTTTTTAGCTGAGCATCTGCCGAGGTTCGTTTTTCTTAGGACACTTGCAAACAGGTCGCCTGCCCACTCCCCTTAAACACCTCATCCAAACCCGCTTGACCATATTCATCCTCAACGTGACCGCCAATTGGCGTAACTCACCTCAAGTAAATCGTGCAAAGAGCACATCGGTCTACTAGCTTAGCAAAAGCCTTTTACTTTCCCTGACCTCGGTCTCTGCGAGTAGGGAAGTCCCAAATCTTGCCTGAAAAGAAAATATTTCGATGTTTGTTTTTCATTCAAAAAATCAGAGAAAAATCTTGAAATTTTCTTTTTTTGACATCCATGTCTGCCCCCATCTTCTTCATAATAGTCCACCCAGAAATTTCTTAATTTGTTCAACATGTGTGTTAACAGGATCTAACACATAGTCCACGCAAAAATACTGATATCAAAATTCCCTCTCGTTATTATTCATGGCTCACATGGCTAAAAGCAGAAGATGATCGGACTCGATGTTTAATCAGGTGAGCCATAAACCAATCTAAACTAGGTCGATGTAAATCTGGTTGAATTTCGCAAAGCATATTGAGAGTATTTCTACATTGAGTTTTCCATTGTTCTCAAGTACCTTCTGACCATGTCGACATCAAAAGTTTGTCATATAGAGTTGAGGCATTTTCAGATGATTGTGAAACATGATACCGAACTATTTCCTCGAATAACTCCTTCGGTTCATAAACTTTTTCATTAATAATAAACCTTGATCGATTAACAGCATCTAAAGTCATCCTAATCAAAATTGCAGCAGTTTTATTTCGTTGAGAAACTTCAGGTGAAATATCTACTCCAGGTAATAGCAAAGATGGGTTTAAGCAATTTTCCAAATTATTCATACTGAGAGTATCAATAATTGAGCATCTCCATGATGAAAAATTTGAGTCAGCAAGAACTATGGTAGACATTTTCAATAGATGATGATTTTTTTTATTGCACAGTATGAAGCTCTGGGCTCATAAACCAAGAAATAACCTAAGAAGTGGTGATTGCTGATAACACACAGATGTGAGTTATAGAAGACTTATACGGCGAGAATTGAGAAGAATGAGACGAAACAATTCTAAGAAAAATATCCGAATTGATTAGAACTGAATGAAGAAATACATGTGGACGAAAGGCCTCTGATATACCCCAAATCAAATCTTATGCGATGGAAAACACTGGTGTTGTGTTGATCATGCTATCATCGGTCTGACCAACGCGTCAGGTATCAATCTTATTGAGCCATAAGGTACACCTGATCCTTCATGATGTCCTCATCCCAATTATCTCGTATCATCTCAGAAGTTTCACACTGTTTTTTTTTTTGTTTAAATTAAATTAAGGACACTGGAATGAGCCAGTGATGAAATTTCTATCAAAAAAAAAAAAAAAAAAAAAAAAAA
>KN361396.1:9870-20665 GCA_000785685.1 Uromyces viciae-fabae
AAAATAGAAAAAAACAGAAAAAATGTGACCATGTAAGACGTGGTTTGGATGTATGCCAACCAACTAATGAAGATGAAACAATGGATATGGGTTGGGTTAGTGATGCAAGCACCAGTATTGTTGTTGAAATTTCAGCATTTCTTCATCTAACTTATGTCAAAGTAATTTGTATTCCTTTTATTCTATTTCATTTTTATCTTTAATTTTCTTATAAAACATCTAAAAAAAGATTAAATGAGTATAATAAAATTAAGTTAAACTTTTTCTAAATAGTGCATTGTAATGACATGTTCCTTTTTTTTTTATTTTTTTTATCAAACTTTAAATCTAAATTGTATTTCTTATTTAATTTTGTTTGAGCTACATATAATGCCCATTATTGAATTGTGATGTCTTGTCTATTCTTTTTATCATCTTATACCTGTAGTGTCATATCATCACCGCCTTCACATGAGCTTCTGATGACGCTAATCTTAGTAAAAACTTCATATCAAATTAATCAATTCAACAAAAGAATAATAAAATGTTCTTAAAAATTCCAAGTTAATTTTAAAATACTTGCAAGAATTATTTTAAGCAGTAAAATCACATTAATTATTTTATTTTTTTATTATGATTTAATATAAATCACCTAAAAAAACAAAAAGAATAAAAAATATTAATTTTTTTTTTAAATTTTTACCACCAAAAAAAAAACAAAAGAAGGTGAAGATTTTTAACTTAAAATTATAATTTTTAATCTTTTAAAATTATTAAAACAATTAATTTAATTACTCATTATTTTTATTTTTTTTATTTTTCCCATGCTTGATTATTGAAATCAATTATAATGTAATGATCAAAATCATCAAATAACAAGATTTGAATCTCACAGCAAGAGTCATTGGAATTTTCAATCATTCAAATCATTTTTTCTTTCTTTATCTAAAAATACAATTTATTTAAAAATTATCATTCTTAAAAAAAAAAAAAAAAAAAAAAAAAAAAAAAATGAAATTATTATCATTTCTTTTAATTCTATTCTTTAAAAATATCTTAAATCATGAAAATATTATAAATTAAAATTGACATAAAATTTATTATCAAAAAATAGAGTTGAAAATTAATTAATAAATAAATTAATTAATATTCATGAAAGATAAAAATGGGTTTAAATTAAAAATTAAATCATGAGTTATATTCTTCCGCTGTGATGTGATATGTGATATGCATTCTTTTTTTCTTTTGCATACTCACAGTAACCACAACTCCTAAATCCAACCCACACCAAAAAAATAAAATAAAAAAATGAATATCAATCACATTCTAGAATTATTAAACCAGCCAGACTCACTCAACGATCATTCCACTTCAACAATCATAAACATACTATCCATAAACCAACCATTCGCACCAAACAACTTAACTCAAATTAATCAACTTAACAAGTAAAATACATTCACTTCTTATCAGACAAATTAAAAATTAAATAAAAATAGTATTGACCCTTCCTTCCTCCTCTACCTCATTCTAGATGGATCAATCAAATCAATTCCCTACTGTCCTCAAACAATACCAACCACCTAAAAAATAGTACTGACCCTTCCTTCCTCCTCTACCTCATTCTAGATGGATCAATCAAATCAATTCCCTACTGTCCTCAAACAATACCAACCACAACTCATTAGCTGCTACTCTGGCTTTAATCACTCTCCATCAAAATCAACATGCTCTACTCCACCAAAGAGACCAATGGATTTTAATCACACAAAACATTCTTTCAGTCTGTCAATTTCTATTCTATCATGCTTGAAGAAATCCTTATTTATCTTGAAATTTCTATCTCCAGCGTAGCAATATTCAATCAAAATCTTTTTCTCAAGTAATTCATTTAACCTTGTGCCTCCTGGAATTACCTTCGAGATCTCCCATACAATCAACTAAAAAGAATCAATCAGATTCAAAATCAATTTCAACTTTAACCAAAATTTTAATTAGCAAATCTGATCAATCAGTTGACGACTCTCAAGTTGAGCTCATTCTACATCAACTATCATAATTCTTTCCATTTTCCTCAACTGGTTTCTTGGCTCTAACTATTTTGAACAAATTTGAATTCATATACAGGTACGATCAATTTCAATCAGATCATTATCGGTTCTTCTTACCCGATACTCTTCAATCTTAAGACCATTTGGACCTCAACTTGAATTAATCGCTTTATCAAATATTCTTAACCTTAATGAACCTTTAATTTCTCAATCTGCTACTTTACTACTAACTCAGCTTTATAGACTTAGTCAAAAATCAGATCAATCAAACAATTGGTCCAAGACCATCAAAGCAACCATTGGTTCTATTCAAATTATTTTAGATTCAATGCTTTCACCTTTCTTAACTGAATACAATCATACAAATTCAAGTCAAATCCAATTATCTCCTCTAGAAATTCCATCACAAGATTTAATTTATTATTCGACATGTAATGATTTCCAAAAATCTACGACTCTCTCTGACACACAATCATCACCATCTAATCGAATACCCATCTTAATAGCCAGAGTTGAACGATTGGTAAACGTCTTAATCATCGCTTTATCCCAATCAACGCCCGGCCCTGTGAATGTTCCATTAGGTGAACTGTCTGAATTAGGTTCTAGACTGATTCTACTGGGACAAGCTCAAGTTCATGATCGAGCTGATCTTGATTGGAAATCCGTGTGGGAATGGCTTGCTGGTACTCCCACCTGTCGGGCCATGGGGTGTCGTTTGTTGGCTAAATTAGCACAATCGTTTGTCCTCTCTGTTTTTTTTTTTTCATTAATTGCCCACGTCTCCAAAAAAAAAAAAAAAAAAAAAAAACTTTATTTTTTGGGTCTAGGACGAGACATCGGTTCACGCCATTTTCGAGCCAAGTGATTTCGATTCTAGGTTCAGAAATTGATAGTAATCAGAGTCACAATGGTCAAGATAACCAAAGAGCTCATCAGGATCAATCAAAAAAAGGAAATACTGTGGTAGATGGATCGGTGATATATGCTACGTACGCTCAGATAGTGTCTAGTTGTCCAGCAAATCCAGACACAATCAAGACATCAATACCACCTATAATTCGTACAATCCTACGAGACATTCAACTAGTTTACGGTCGATCTATGACTTCATCTAATCCTACCAACAAATCATCCTCAAAAAAGTCAAAATCAAAATCAAAAAAATTAAATGATCAGTTTGATGACGATTTACAAGATTGGAACCTTCAAAATCATTCAACTTTGGTGAATCATTCAGACCTTCGACTCGTTGAAAGAGCTTTAAACTCCCTGGAGATTCTGCTTGAATCTATTCCTTACTTTTTCCCTAATTCATACCTCACTAAATCGATTGAAATTTTATTAAATCTATCGACCAATCCATCTTTTATCTCTCCAATCGATAAAAAGTATTCATTAAACTCAAGGTTCGATTCAGCTACACTTTCATCGCAGTCGGTTATTGGATCTATCAACAATCGTAGCAATTATGAGAACCTTTCACTTAATTTAAGCTTCGTAACCCAACCTAAAATACGAGTGTCAATATTAAATTGTTTATTAAAATGTTTACCTATTCAAAAAGTTAGTTCAAGCAATCAAAATGCAATTGGATTAAATTTAGCTCAAACCTTATTGGAAGTTTGTTCGAATCTAATTAATAATCCTAATGCTAACAATACTAGTATACAGGGGTATAATGGTGGATTAATAGATTCGGCTAGGACTGGTATCAATGTAATTGTTCAATTGATTTCTAGACCTAGAGTTCCGGTGATCTTTTTAACCGAAGCTCAATTGAATGCTGAACAAGATACCCAATCTCATGAAAGTGAAAGTGAGAATGAAGAAGAAGAAGAAGAAGAAGAGATAGGAGAAAATGGTAAATCTAATCGAAACCTAGATACGAATCAAACAAGATATGCAACAAAATATCCACAGAACCAAATTACTGAGGAGTCTAGACCCAAAATAAGTCAAGGCAACTCGAGCGAACTTTTGAAGATTAATTACCCCGACGCATCCCTCAACACTATGAATAATAACCAAGTTGCATCTAATGTGACCCATTGGATTACTAACTTTGGAGCTCCAAATCAATTTGATGAACGTAAAAAACGGAAATCTTCTGCTAGTCTCACTGAGCTTCCTCCATCTAAAAAGAATATGGAGGAGATTGTTAGAGAAGATAGGACGCCAGTAGGTTTTGAACTCGCTTCGACTGAGGATAGTGACGACGATATACTTCCTCCTATTATCTTTGACGGTGATGATGATACCAATGATGATGTTGAGATTGATGATTTATTGGAATAAGAGTATTTATTACCTCTTTGAGGGGGTGTTATTATCTTTTTTTTTTTTTTTTGGATAGGTTTCTTTCTTGGTTTTTTTTTTCTTCATTTAATATATTATTGTATTTGAATTTAAAATGTTTTTAATTCAGTAGCAAAAACAATATCTTTGAATATCATACAGTATTTTCTTTTTTTATACCCTTGAGATGAGAAAAACTTACACTTCAAGAAGTGTAAGCTACATAAAACAGAAGAATAAAGTACATGACTCCAATTCATGTGAGTTTAATTTTTCATTTTAATAATTTTATATTTTTATGGTTATTTCAGTTTTCTTTGATAGTTTTTGTGATAGATTTAATTTTATTTTTTATTTTTGGTGTTGCTATGACAATTAATGTTATTTATTTATTTTTTGAGTGATTTTTTAATTTTTTTAGTTTTTATTGTTGGTTCAAAACTTATATGTATTTAACGATCTATATGCATATATTTTTTTTTTAAAAAAAAAAACTTAAAATGTGCGCAGCCGCAACACTGTGTATGTCATACATGTTGAAAAATTGTGCAATCTCTATTTACCCTTATTCACCATGCCGTCTTGAACCAGTAATCTCACTCTGTATTCAGTGGGCAGCATATTATGTGTTGCACATTGAGCAGTGTACCAATCAAACTTTAGTTTTGATGGGTACAGAGGAAAATGACAGCGCATTTTCTGTCCGCAACCACAACCTCACCTCTCATCTCCTAAAAAATCCTCAAAGTCATCAATCTCAACTTCCCATACGCGCTGCTTATCTTCCTCAACCACCATGTCCTCCCCAGAACCCTTTCCCCCCGACCCAAATCCCCTCCAAAACATCCCCACTAAGAACGCTTTCTCCATTTTGATGAAAAACGCGTCACAAGTTGCGTCACCGATGGACTCGATGATGGTTGACCAGAGTTTGGATGTCAACCCATTGCAACATGCAGTTTCCCCCCCTGTGGCCCTAGATTCAATTGATTGCACTCAATTGCACACAAGATCGACTCCAGTGCCCCTACCTGCTCGTCCTGCTACCACTCAAACAGTAGATTCCCCACTAGTTGGTTTCCTTCGATCGACATTGGCTAACACAACTCATAACTCTAGTAATGGTACCATTGGGTTAGATGCAACGACGGTGGATATTTTGATTCAATTGATGGACAGAGACTTGCGTCAACAACACCAGCAACAGGTTTTGATAGATCAACTACAAGCCATGAGCGCAAGAATTGAAACCTTAGAAATCAATCAACTAACCAAGTTTCAACCTCCTACTGCACCCAGTTACGCTGCCTCTATCAACAAGAAAACGGTAAACTTTTCCCCCCCCCTACCGTCAAGGAGATACCTGCTGCTTGCCCTGCTAGAACGATTATCCACACAAAACTAGGCACTAATCCCCTCAAGGAAGCCACGTGCAGCGATATCGTTCAGAAATCGAACCAAATTTTAACTTCTATGAATGCAATGGCTCAAGGGGAAAAGGTCACTATTAAAGGTGTCCGCGTTCTCCCATTGGGAGACGTCAGTTTCTACTCTCAGAATCGGCAACACAAGGAATGGCTTAGCAAAAATAAACATGAATGGAGTAAGCAACTTCACCCTGACTTAGAAGCCACTCCCAGCACCTTCTCTGCACTGGCACACGGGGTCCCATTATCTTTTGATCTTGAAACCGCCAATAGCAAAATCAAGATAGAAAATGAAAATTCCTTCAATCATGAAAAACTTTTCCGCATGAGGTGGTTGGGTAGTAGTCGTACTGGTAGTCATACGAAACATGCAGGTACAGTCATTCTATCTTTCACTGATGCATCTTTAGCTGATAACTTGATCCGGGCTGGATTATACCTGGATGGATGTTTCCACAGGACCAATCAATTTAAACGTCTCCCACCGCAATGCTTCAAATGTCTAGCAATGGGACATTTGGGAAAATGGTGCCGAGCAGACCCACAATGTGGAAAATGTGGATCAAATCATGAAACCAAAGATTGTGTTGAAACAAGCAACAGGAGGGAATCAAATTGTGTTATGTGCAAGGAAGGGGGTAAAGGACCTGATATTTGGACCTCTCACATGCCTTTTGATAAGGAATGTGGAGTGAAGAAAGAATGGCTCCAATCAAAAAATTATTCTACTAATGTATAGTACAAATGAACCACTAACACACTCTGCTCTCCTAAATTCTTTTGTAACTTCCCCTTTTTCAGTCTCAAGCAACAAAGATTTTGATTCCTTTTTTATGATGCAATTGAATTGCCATAATAGTCGAGTAACCACCCTAAGTATATTAAATGACAAACCGGCTTCGTCTATTTTTATTCTGTTACAAGAGCCTTGGATAAATCCACTAACCTTACTTCCACCAGACCACGAGTCATGGTGGACTCTGTGTAGTCTGAATCATTCTCCCGTGAATCTTGCTGATGAACATTGTTCAGTTATATACGTTAGGAAAACGATTCCATCAGACAAAATCAACATCCTCCCGTTCAGTAGCAAGTTTCTGATTGCTATCGATATCACTTTCATCTCAGGTTCAAGTATTTGTTGTAAAATGTTAAATAGTCAATTGCCAGTAGTTTCACTTCAATGTCACAAATTAATCCGAACTAAATTAAAATAAATTTCAACTCAATAAAATTAAAAAGAATAAAAATAATTTTAATAAAAAAATCAAGTCATCCTCAACAATCCAATCTCAAAAACTCAAATCAAATCTTCAAATCAAAACTCGAATCTTCAAATCAAAACTAAATCAAATATCTTTTCTTATTTCTCATTTTTCTTTTCTATTTCTTTTCTCTTTCATTATTTCTATCTCTTAAATAAATCAACACTCAAAATAAACCGTACTTTTGGTGAGATAACACTTACTCCTTCAATTAAAACTCTCACATTAATAAACAAACTAACTAAAAATAAAACAGTCTTTTAATCAAGTTATTCCATTAAATCAACCCATCTCAATTCAGCCTATTTATTTTTCTAGTCTTCATTATCGAGTTTGTTCTATTTTAAATTTTATTCACAATATTTCTTCAATAAAAATCTCTTTGTTTCAACCTCTGATTTTTTTTGTTTTTCAGTTCATTGCTTCTAGCGACATGGACAATGGTACTTCATCTACAGGAGCAATGGGTCGGGGGAGCAATGAAGACTGGCACTCGCAAATTGCGACAAAGGCGGCTGTAGAAAACATTCCAAAGCTGAATGAAGAGAACTATGTGATCTGGGTCGATAAGATTTCTCTTCTATTCGATCTTAGGGGGGTATACAATAAACTCGAATCGAATTCAACATTAAATGACAAAGACAATTGCGAAACTGTCTTAATGATACTTGCAAAAATTGATCACAAAACTCATAGTACGGTTGTAAATCTTTCGAATGCGAAAAACGCCTCGAAACTCTGGAATGACCTTAAAAAGAAATTCGCATCATCTCAAAGGCAAATAAAGCACGAATTTTTATGGATTTCCTTTGGTTAACGTTCAAAGAGGAGGAAATTGAAACGTTTATAACAAAGGTTCACATACATATGAAAAAGCTAGCTTCAGTTGGATTTCAGCTACCTGAAGATGTTATCGCTTACTTAATACTGTTTAAATTTCCTACTACTTTGGCTGGACTGAGGCAACAAATTATGCATTCTGAAACCGAAATTTCTCCAAATGTGGTACTCGGTCACTTAAAACAAATTGAT
This sequence comes from Uromyces viciae-fabae, assembly GCA_000785685.1. Classification (NCBI taxonomy): domain Eukaryota; kingdom Fungi; phylum Basidiomycota; class Pucciniomycetes; order Pucciniales; family Pucciniaceae; genus Uromyces; species Uromyces viciae-fabae. Next base: position 17,923 of record KN361396.1, read on the forward strand.
AATGAATTGAAATCTCAATCAAGGGAAAAACATTCAATTTCAACATCAACATCTCTCTATACAAATAAAAGCACAAACGATAAGGAGAAAATAAGATGTACCGAGAAATTTCATAATCCAAAAGCGGATCATGCAGAGGAAAATTGCTGGCATCTTCATTCTAATCTTGCACCCGAATGGTGGCAAGAACAACAATCAGAATGGCGAAAGAAAATAGCTAAAAATGCAAATACAAATTCTCAAAATGTTGTGCACTATTATTCTTTCATCTCGTTAATGAACACTATCTTCAAGATCGACCAAAATCTAATTTTAGACAGCGGTGCATCTGCTCACATCTTCAATTCGATAGATTACTTTATTGACTTCAATTCAACCGACTCTGACTGCATAAAAACCGGCAAAGAAGGTTCCTGGATGCCAATAAAAGGAAAAGGAACAGTTCAACTAGTCTGGAATGAAACTGTAGTTGAACTCAAGAACTGTTTGTACGTACCAGAAATAGTAGTGAATCTAATAAGCCCTGGATCATTAATAAATCAAGGATGCTCATTAAAATCTGAAAACGGTATATTCAAAGTAATCAAAGAAAAGGAAACTCTCTTTAAAGGAAAAATATCAAACAATCTATTTACCGTTGAAAAACCAACCTCGATTGGATCTAAGCTTTACAAAGCATATCAGACTAATCTAATAGACTTACATCAATCACTAGGCCATGCAAGTCTGGAACAGATCAAAGACTTTATTCCAAAATCAATCTCAAAAGAGGATATCGATTCCTTTGAATGTGAAGACTGTTCTTTTTCCAAGGTAACCAAACGACCGTTCAAAAACCAGTCATCAAAAGCATCAAAAATATTCGAACAGCTGCACTTAGATCTGATGGGTCCCATATCACCAATGTCTAAGGGACACCATCAATATATCCTGACTGTCGTTGACAATTTCTCAGGCTATATCAATGGATTTCCTCTCATCTCTAAGGATCAAACAAACAAAGTATTAATCCACATATTAAATCAAGAAAAAGCTCTCCTTGGCTACTATCCGATTCGTATCTGTTCTGATGGCGGCGGTGAGTTTTGCTCAAATAATCTTAAAAACTTCATTAACTCAAACCATATCAATCATTTAGTTTCTGAACCCTATCACCCGGAACATAACGGAAGGGCAGAACGTGCCAACAGAACGATTGCAGAGTCTGTAAGGGCAACACTCAGATCATCAAAAGTGCCAAAAAATTATTGGCGCGAGGTTCTAAAAGCATGTTGTCTGGCTTTAAACCTAATACCAAACAAAGAAATCAATGCTTCCCCGTATCAAGAATTTCACACAAAATCTTTACCGCCAAACTACTTAAAACCATTAGGAACAAAAGTTATCTATTTAAATCTCAAATCAAAACCCAGAGGAAAATTTGATGAAAAGGGTCTGGAAGGAAAACTGATTGGTTTCAATCCAGCTCTGCACTTTTACAGAATTCTACTTCCAAATGGTGAAGTAATTTCATCCAAACATGTTCAGTTCATTAGAAAAATCAAAGACATGAAAAATGAAGAAACTTTGGATCTTGACATTCCAATCTCAAGCAATCAAGAATTACAACAAACTGAAGAATCAAACAAAGATGTTCGTTGGGAGATTCCCCCTTCTGACAATCAAAATCAAACTATCAAGAAGTCAACTGAGATGATTGAAAATGATGAACTAAATGTCGACTCAGAAAATGAAATTGAAACTCAGTTGACAAGTGAACCACCATCGCGTACACTCAGAGATCGAACCACAATTAAAAGACCATCTAGATATGATGACTTTGTGCAAACACACTACACCGGTTTCCATCACTGCTATGAACCACAAAACTTTAAAGCTGCTATGAACTGCTCAGATAGCGGGAAATGGCTGGAGGCTGTTGATAATGAACTAGAATCAATAGAAAATCAAAAAGTATGGGAAGAAAGTAACGACAAACCTCTCAATCCACTCAAAACAACTTGGGTGTTTCGAATCAAAGATAATTGTCACGGCGACCAACTAAAATTCAAAGCAAGACTTTGTGTCCAGGGCTTCAATCAAATCTATGGCCTGGATTACAATGAAACTTTTGCTCCGACTGGGAAAGTTACCACACTACGAATGTTTTTACTCCATTCCTTAAATAAAAAACTCAAGCTGACGCAATATGATGTAAAAGGGGCATTCTTACATTCTCCAATCACAGAAAATATATCAATCATCACTCCTGAAGGATCAACAAGGAAATCAAAATACCTTAAATTAAAAAAATCCCTCTATGGATTAAAGCAAGCACCTAAAAACTGGTACGAGCTGCTGATCTCATGGTTCAAGAGTCAAGATTTCCGTGAATCTTCCTGTGACCCCTGCTTATATCTATCAAACACCTCTAAAAATGCAATTTTCTTTCACGTAGATGATCTACTTGTGGCATCTAACTCGGACAACTTTAAAAACAATTTTCTAACTAAGTTTAAGAATTCCTCATGTCATGTTCCTAATACTATATTGGGCATGCTCTTTGAACAAAACAAAGAAAGCACTTACCTGTCACAACCTAAACACATTCAGCATGGCTTAGAAGAACTCGGACTCTCTGACGCAAAAAGTGTTGATACTCCTCTGACTCCAGGCATAAAATTGACAAAGGCATCTGATGAGGATTTTGAAAAGTTCAAGTCACTCAATATCAACTACAGAAGTGCAATAGGGCTCATGAACT
>KN361397.1:0-18412 GCA_000785685.1 Uromyces viciae-fabae
CCCGGGCATATCATTTTGTCGAAAGTTTGATTGGGTTGATCGTATGTTCGGCCTGCCCGGGCCCTCGTGGCGGATTGGCCCTGGTGGAGGGAGCGACAAGTGTTGACGTAAAATTGGGCATGATTGGCGCCAATGGTCAGGATTCTTGCAGTAGCCGCAATCCCCACCGCGCCTTCTGATGACATCGGGCGGGACCGTGAAATTTCCAAGGTCGATATTGCGTTGAGCTGCGGCTCGATCGTTTATGTCTGGTGTCCTTCTTTGGGCGCGGGAGACATATTGACCTTGTTGGCGGTTGTTGTCGTTGTTTTGATTTATGTTTTGGGTTCTAAATCTATTAGTTAACGCATTTATTGAAATGGGATTTTCGATGGAGTTTCCGCGGACGACTTCGCTAAAGAATGACGATATGATTGATTGTACATCGGAGGGAGTCGGGTTTTCGATTTTGTCTATTTGAGGGCCAATGCTTTGTAGCATTTGTACGCGGGAGGTTCCAGATGGGACAGGGGTTAAACATTGCATTATACTTGCGATTGCATCGTGAGGAACTGAGCATCCTAATCGTTCGAGTTCGAGGAAAACGTTTGAAATTCTTGTGAGATGGGTTGAAACGGAGGTGTTTGCGTCGGTAGTCGTTAGTTTGAATAGCAATTCATCCCAAAGTTCTATTTTTCTAACACGATTTGATAATTGGAAATTCTTCTTTAAGGTTGTAAAAGCATCGGCAGCGGTTTTCTTTGATGATATTAATGGTTTCAATTCACGATCGATTGTTAAGACGAAGAAAACCTTTAATGGCATATTTTCATTTGCGGTAAGATTTGATAGATTTTCGATTTTGGAGGTGAAGTCGGATATTCCAAAGACTAACTCGCCGATTGTGTCAATTCCATCTATCCACTCATTTATATTTGAACTGTCCTTTTTTAGCTTTTCAACGGTCTTAACATAATCGCCGGGGTTTTGAAGGAACTTGGTTCTGGCCGAGTGCTCTGTCATGTTGTCGGAAATGAAATTTTTAGCGATAGTGGGTGGTTTGTTGTGAGATTCAGTTAAATTTAGGTTCTTAATTTTTTTGTCGTGGTTATTTGAGATTAAAGAAGGTTTGAGAAAAGGGGAAGGTGGGTCGATTTGGTTGTATGTTGGTTCAGCCGTCGGGTTAAAAAGGAAATCGGTTTTGTAGTTGAGATATTCGAATTCTCCTTTAGTTAGTTTAGGGAGAGGGGTGATTAAGGCCGGTACAAAGTTGGTTGAGGTGAGATTTTTATGAAATATTGGGGGGCCGAGTTCGGATGAGTTTTCAGATTTTACGGACTTTTTGGATTTTTCAGATTCGGAACTATACAAGGGAATCGACAACGAGGATTGAAAAGGATGTTCGATTTTTTCTATTTCTTTTTTATTTTCTTTTTTCTTTATTTTTTCTTTTTATTTTAATATATTTTCTTTTAATTTTTCTTCTCTTTCTTTATTTTTTCTTTCTCGATAATTTTTTTGGTAATCTTTTTTATTTTGTATTTGTTGTTTTAATTTGTTTTCTTTTTCTAATATTTCTTTGTAATCTTCGGGGTTTTCTTCTCGTTTTTTGCTGTCTCGAGTTCCTACCATATAGGTATGACGGTTAGTTTAGTCGTTGAGCGATTAGGCTTTTAACCTGTAGGGTTTTGAGGAAAAAGTTCAGAATCCACTAGTTTTTTATTTCACGAGAAACAGAAAGTTTTATATACAAGATTTGTGACATGTGAGTGAAATGAGATTAAACATAGCAAAGTTTGACTACACTACTACAACAGTTTGACTACACTACTACAACAAATGATATTAGCCAAAATTGACCACAAAAATCACAGTACTGTTGTCAACTAATCAAATGCAAAGAACACATCAAAACTCACAGTACTTTTGTCAACTTATCAAATGCAAAGAACACATCAAAACTATGGACCAACTTAAAGAAAAAGTTTGTGTCATCCCAAACCGCAAACAAAGCAAGAATTTTTATGGATTTCCTTTGGCTGACATTCAAAGAAGACGAGATAGAATTATTTATAACAAAAATTCATGTTCACATCAAAAAATTAGCATTGGTTGGATTTCAGCTACCTATTCAAATTTCCAACCTCGCTTGCTGCTCTGAGGAAACAAATTATGCACTCTGAAACAGATATTTCAACCGATGTTGTTCTAGGACATTTAACTCAGATTGACAATGAAATAAAAGCTCAAGAAAAGGAAAAACATCCTATTTCTACATCAACATCACTTTACACGAACAAATCTAAAAATGAAAAGAAGAAATCAACTTGATGTACTGAAAAATTTCATAATCCGAAAGCAGAGCATGCAGAAGAGCAATGCTGGCATCTTCACCCGAATCTAGCCCTGGAATGGTGGCAGGATCAACAATCAGAATGGAAGAAGAAAATAAGCAAATTTGTGAATTTCTCTTCTCCTAATGTAGCTCATTACTACTCATTAATCTCACTTTTAACACATCAGATTGAACTCAATCAAAATCTCATTTTAGACAGTGGTGCTTTGGCACATATCTTCAATTCAACTGAATTCTTCATCAACATGAGCTTAGTTGAAAATTATTGCATAGAAACTGGCAAGGAAGGAGTTCAATTCCAATAAAAGGAAAAGGAAGTGCTGTTCTTTATTGGAATGATAAAGCAATAGAAATTGAAAATTGTTTTTATGTACCTGACATTGTAGTTAACCTAATCAGTCCCGGATCCTTAATCAGTCAAGGTTGCAAGCTAAAATCTGAAGGGTATTATTTTTCAATTACAAAAGACAAAGAAGAAATTTTTCAAGGAAAAATCTCAAACAATCTGTTTACAATAGAAAAACCAACCTCAATCGGTATTAAACATCAAAAAGTGTATCAAACAACTCTATCTGAATTACACCAGTCACTTGGTCATACCAGCATAGATAGAATCAGATCCTTTATTCCTTCATTGGTCTCCAAAACAGATATTGTATTGTTTCAATGTGAGGACTGTTCTTTTGCTAAAATCACCAAAAAACCTTTCAAGATTCAATGTTCAGATACCTCAAAAGTATTCGAACAAATTCATTTGGACTTGATGGGTCCCATTCACCCGATGTCTCAAGGACATCATAATTACATTCTTACCTTAGTAGATCATTTCTTGGGACTTGATGGGTCCCATTCACCCGATGTCTCAAGGACATCATAATTACATTCTTACCTTAGTAGATCATTTCTTGGGATACATAAATGGTTTTCCTTTAGCTTCAAAAGATCAAAAAAGTGAAGTTCTTATTCACATTTTAAATCAAGAGAAAAATTGATTCAGCTACTATCCTGTGAAAATCTGTTTGGATGGAGGTGGTGAGTTCTCCTCAAATTACCTTGAAAACTTCTTTAAATTAAATCACTTAAATCATGTAGTAAGCAAACCATATCATACCAAACATAACAGAAGAGCTGAAAGAGCTAATCAAACCATAGTCGAATCAGTTCGATCAACTATCTGATCGGCAAAACTGCCTAAAAATTACTGGCATGAGATTTTAAAATCTTTCTGTCTTGCTCTTAATCTAATCCCAAAAAAGAAAAACAATCTTATTCCTTATCAAACAGTACACAACAAAACATTACCAATTAAATATCTCAAACCATTAGGTACTAAAACCATTTACTTGAATTTAACTCCCAAAACTCAAGGAAAATTTGACGAGAAAGGTCTGGAAGGTAAACTCATAGGCTGTAATCCGACTCTATTATGCTACAGAATTCTGCTCCCAAATGGAGAAATAACATCAACAAAACATGTTAACTTCATAAATAAAATAGAAGATTCAAAATCTGAAGAATCATTCTAACTAGATCTACTATTTCAAGTTAATTCAAATGAACAATTGAATAATTAAAATGAATAATTAAAATGAAAAATTGAATAATTCAAATGAAATTGACAATCAGGAGATTCCCCCTCACGAGAATTATCAAAATTCAAACAACAAAGACTCAGAAGATTCAGAAGGGCAAAATTATTTTGAATCTGATGACTCAGAAGACAAAGTCGTTGATCAATTAACTCAAGAACCTGTGCAAAGAACCTTGAGAGATTGAGCGCAAATAAAAAGACCAGCTCTCTACAATGACTTTGTCAAAACTCACTATACGGGATTTCATCATTACTATGAACCCAAGAATTTCAAATCCACTATGAATCAATCAGACAGAGAAAAGTGGTTAGAGACAATAAACACGGAACTAACCTCAATAGAAGATCAAAATGTTTGGCAAGACTGCAATGACAAGCCAATCAACCCTTTTGAGACTACATGGGTATTTAGAATTAAAGAAAATTGCCACAGAGACCCGCTTAAATTCAAAGCAAGGCTCTGTGTACAAGGCTTTAATAAAATTTATGGCCTAGATTATGAAGAAACCTTTGCTCCAACTGGAAAGGTAACAAAACTCAGAATGTTTCTGCTTCACTCACTCAACAAAAACCTCAAACTAATGCAATACAATGTTAAAGGAGCCTTTCTTCACTCTCCAATCACTGAAGATATATCAATATACACTCCCAATGGATTGTCTTGAAAATCAAAATATTTAAAATTGAAAAAGTCTCTCTATGGCTTGAAGCAGGCTCCCAAGAATTGTTACAAGCTGCTCACTACGTGGTTCAAAACACAAAACTTCCACAAGTCATCTTGCGGACCTTGTCTTTATCTCTCAAACTCATCTGACAAAGCAATCTTCTTTCATGTAGATGATTTGTTTGTTGCTTTGAATTCTGATAATTTCAAAATGAACTTTCTCGAACAATTCAAAAACTCATCTTGTCACAAAGCCAACACCATTTTGGGGATTCTCTTGGAACAAGATGAATCTGCAATTTATATCTCTCAACCAAAACATATTGATCATGGCCTAGAAGAATTAGGGCTAATTAATTCTAAAACTGCTGAAACTCCTCTCACTCCAGGAATCAAGCTCACTGAAGCTTCCAACAAGGAATTTGAAAAATTTAAGGCGCTTAACATCAACTACAGAAGCGCTATTGGGCTTATGAATTACATTGCTAATTTAACTCGCCCAGAAATATCTCTCGGTGTTTCTCTTCTATCAAGATACTCAGCAAAGCCAGGACTATCTCACTGGAAAGAAGTAAAAAGAACTTGGATGTATCTGAAAGGAACTTCAAACATAAAACTCACATTAAAAATACAAAAAAATTGTAATTTTAACTTAAAAACATTCAGTGATGCTTCCTTTGCTGATGATCCAATCTCAAGAAAGTCACAATCTGGTGACTTATGTTTAATTCATGGTTCAATGGTTGCCTGGAACAGTTCAAGGCAAATAAATCTTGTTGAATCAACTATTGAGGCTGAGTTGAATCCATTTTCAGACGCTTATCATGAAGGCATATGGTTAAAAAGCTTATATACTGAACTCTGGAAGACTGAAGGAAAAATATTCAACCATTTCATAGACAATAGTGGTTTGGATGAAAAACTTACTGAACTCTGGAAGACTGAAGGAAAAATATTCAACCATTTCATAGACAATAGTGGTTTGGATGAAAAACTACCAAAATTAGGATCAAATTCTAAGACTAGACATCTAGATATAAAAATGAAGGCTCTTTGTGAGCAATTAAGTCAAAATAAAATTAAAGTTCATCTGATTCCAACCAAACTCATGGCAGCTGACTGCTTAACAAAACCTTCAATCAAAAATACAATCAACAACCTAGCAACAGTGGGCCAGCTACGCTACCCGTAGCGTTAGCGTAGCATAGTGTTAGCTGATTAAGCTGCGCTACCTTAAAGCTACCATTAGTGAAAATTTTTGACAACTAACGCTACAGGATTTTGGAAAAAAAATCATGTAGTGTTAGCGTAGCGTTAGTTGAGCCTCCCAAAGTACAACTAACACTAACAATATTTCCTGTTAGCAGTGTTGTAGCGGTGTTAGCAATCAAAAAAGCTACACTAACCTGTAGCGTATCTATCAGCTACGCTAACCTTTAGCGTAGGTATCAGCTGCGCTAACCTGTAGCGTAGTTATCAGCTAGGCTAACCTGTAGTGTAGCTATCAGCTACACTAACCTGTAGTGTAGCTATCATCTACACTAACCTGTAGCGTAGCTATAAACTATACTAACCTGGAGCATAGCTTTCAGCTACACTAACCTGTAGGCTAGTTATCAGCTACACTAACCTGTAGCATAGTTACTGTATCATCTACATTGTTATGTGGCAAATGTTATGTGGCAAAGTGGCTGTGTTGGATATGCTAGCATTTAGCACATTTATTTTGGAAACTGAACTTTCCTTTAGCATAAATTTGGTTGAGACTAAGCCAACCAAGAATAAAAAAATCGCAAGTCAGTATCAGATGTTCTCATCTTTTTTTTAATGTAAAACAATATAAAAATAAAAATCAATAAAAAATGAAGAAAATGGAAAAAAATGAAAAATGAACAAAAAAATTAAGAATTGAAAAAAAAAAATTAAAAAAAAAAAATAAATTAAAAAAATTAAAATTAAAAGAAAAAAAAATTAAAAAAAAAAAATTAAAAAAAAAAAAGAATTGAGAAAAATTAAAAAATTAAAAAAAAAAAAAATTGAAAAAAAAAAAATTAAATTAAAAAAAAAAAGGGAAAAAAAAAATTAAAAAAAAAAAAATTGAAAAAAAAAATTAGGTGAGATGTGGTCCACAGTGTTGAATTAGCCCAAGATCCTGCTTGGATCTAATTGGACCCAGTGGATCACATTTTGCCTCAGACAGATCAAAATTTCAGTCCTGCTATACCATATGAGAGGAAGAACCTTGACTATCAACCTCAATCATGACTATATAACTGTTTCAACACATCAATTGTTTGATTCATTAAGCTCATTCATTCACTTTCATAACATTTTATTTGTAACTCATTCATATTTTGTCTTTCAATTGTTCATTTTCATTTCTAGAACACTTCTCAATTCTGGAGTACTGGGGGTCAGTTTGGTGCCCAGGAAAAGTATGGAGAATCTTGAATGCCTGAATCAGATTGATCATCAACTTCTACATTTAATTGATCATTCATTTTCATGTCTAGAATATTTCTCAATTCTGGAGTACTGGGGGTCAGTTTGGTGCCCAGGAAAGGTATTGAGAGTCTTAAAGGTCTGAATCTGATTGATCTTCAACTTCTACTTTGAAATTTTTTCAATTGTTCAATATTTAAAATCTATCTATCTCCTCCTATCCCATTGAAAAAAAATAATAAATGAAAAATAAAAAAGAGCCCAAGCAGAAATACAGGATCACACTGGTCTAGTGGTCTCTTTGACTGTGATAGACCAATGGGCTTGCCTAAGCTTTTGAGTACGTGGGTTTCATTCCCATCCTGCTCAAATATTTGATTCAACTGTTAGTTGAGTGGTTAGTTAAGTGGTTAGGGGTGTAGCGCAGCATAGGGTAGTTTCCATTCAGCTATGCTACGCTGATTGTTGGGAAAAAGGTACGCTACAGATTCTTCAAAATTATGTTAGCGGAGTAAAAGCTACGCTAACTGTTAGTGTAGCAGATAAGATTTTCAACTAATGCTACAAAAAAATTTCAATGAAAATTTTCTGCTACGCTAACTGTTAGTGTAGCGGAATAAAATTACAACTAATGCTACACACAGTGGGAAGAAAAAAAAAAGCGCTACACTAACGGTTATTGGCCATTTAGCGTAGTGGCCCACTGTTGAACCTAGTTAAATTAATCTGTCATCAAAGCCCTGAAGAAGAAAGCAAGATCTCCAGAGGGGTGTAAAAGAATTAATCATTAATTTCTCAAGTGTCACAGAAATGTCACAGATTTTGCTGCCAACTTCTTATTCTTAAAATTATTTCAAAATTGAAGAATTAAATAATTTATTTTATTCCTATTCAAAAATAATCAACTTCAACTTTACTCAACTCAACTCAACTCAACTATCAACTCAATCAACTCGATCAAGTCAAATGCATTTCTTTCTTTTCTCTATTTTTCTTATTTCTTTTTATTCATTCCTATCTTCTATTTTCAACTCCTCTTGTCTATCTGTTAATTCTTAAAATCAATTGCTTTCTTGGTGAGATCTTACTTTCTCTTCTCACTTCAATTCAAACAACTCCAATAAATAATAATAAACAATTCATTGTCTTAACTCAAAACTACTCAATAGCTCAACAAGTCTTCCTTATCAATTCACCAATCCTCATTATTGAGTTTGTTCTTTTTCTTTTCTTTTATGTTGAATATTTTTTTTTTTTTCACTTTATTTTCCAATTCAATCTAACTTGTTTTTCCAGATATAGCTTTTTGGAGTGAACATGCTTGCACACTATAGTAGAAAACCTGGTCAACAACACTGGTTGGCCTTGGACCATCTGATAGATTACCTCAGCCATTTCAATCAAAAGTGTATCAAATTTGAAAAAGGACCGTCCACGGTCAAATTTTACACAGATACAGGGTGGGGTGGAGAACATGAACTTTCAACATCTGGTTTTTATCTACTGGTGTTTGGCAATCCTGCGCTCTGGGGATCAAAGAGGCAATATTTTGTGGCAATGTCAATATGTGCCACTGAATTGGTGGCACACAAATCCTGGAAAACTTGAAAGTTATATTGGAGAGATTCATCCTGGCCTTTCTTATAAGATTAAGTGTGATAATCAAGCAGCTGTGCTCATAGGGACTGACAATGCATCCAAAAAGAAAACCAAATATCTTAGACGAGGTTTCTACTTTGTGAATGATTTTGTGAGACAGAACAACTTCAATCTACAATGGATTAAGAATACCAATCAATTGGCCTACATTTTCACCAAACAGCTTAGCCCATCTCAACAGGTGCATCTAGCATCACAAATTTTCCTCAACAGCCTTTGATTTTTTTTCCTTTTGTGTTATGAATTGTTCCCCCCAGCTAGTTTTTTTTTCTCTTGTGTCATGAATTGTTCCTCCCAGTTAGATTTTTTTTCCCTCTTTCTTTCAATTTTTTTTTTCTTTTGTTTGTTGAAATCCACAATGTTATGGAGGGCTATTAGGCATTGGTATGTGTTGGAATTTCACCATTCAACTCCTCAATTTTGTTTTATGCCTCTTTATTTAAAAAATAATTTATGCTATGAATAAGTATTCTTTTGTATTTTTCATTTTTATTTTAAAAATTATTACATTATTATTTTTTAAAATAGTTTAAATTAAATCTGAGAATTATCTTACAAGTAGTCTGATCATAAACCCTTAGAATAAGCTTGTAGCCATGAGCCCTGTCTTTTAAATCACTGTGTGTTTTTCTTATCTCTACGTTATTCTTTTTTATTTTTCATTTTTATTTTAAAAATTATTACATTATTATTTATTAAAATAGTTTAAATTAAATCTGAGAATTATCTTACAAGTAGTCTGATCATAAACCCTTAGAATAAGCTTGTCGCCATGAGCCCTGTCTTTTAAATCACTGTGTGGTTTTCTTATCTCTATGTATTAGTTCTTCTTTTATTTTATTTTTATTCTTTTTAGAATTAATTTTTTGGGATTAACGCCCCCAGCAATCTGTGTTTAATTGCTTATCTCTTGTCTAGTCTTATCTGAATTTATGCTATGAATAAGTATTCTTTTGTATTTTTCATTTTTATTTTAAAAATTATTACATTATTATTTTTTAAAATAGTTTAAATTAAATCTGAGAATTATCTTACAAGTAGTCTGATCATAAACCCTTAGAATAAGCTTGTAGCCATGAGCCCTGTCTTTTAAATCACTGTGTGTTTTTCTTATCTCTACGTATTAGTTCTTCTTTTATTTTATTTTTATTCTGTTTAGAATTAATTTTTTGGGATTAACGCCCCCAGCAATCTGTGTTTAATTGCTTATCTCTTGTCTAGTCTTATCTGCATGCGTGTCAGTCTGATAGTACATTGTCTGCTAATTATCTCTTAATTCTCTTTTTATTTTATTTATTATTATTTTATCAGGCCCCCTCTGGATCTTGAGTGGGGGGCTCTCTAGTTGTTAGGTTTCACAACCACTTTTTTCTTTTCCCATAAATAGTCTGAGTTTTTTGATGAAATAAAAACTCTTCATTGGATTTTCAACCTTTTCTCCGTGAGCCTTTCCCAGAAGATTCTCCCTTGAGCTCTAGTCACACATTCTTAAAAAATTCATCTATTAATAATTTTTATGTTCTTAAATTTGAGTTCCAAATTTCAACAGTATGTGGTAACATTGTGTATTTTATTATTCCATAAATATGTGTTTCATATTTTTATAGCCACAAGTGGTTTTGTTTTCTTTCAATCCATGATTACATAATCATATACTTTATAAACAGCCAACTTGTGCGGAAAGAGAAGAATCCTCATCCATTCACAATCTTTTCTTCTTCACAAGTTATGTCTAGTGTTTTCTTTTCTTATTCATTATTTATGTTTGTCCTATATATATATTCCAAACTGAAATATTATCCATTTAAAATCTTTTCTTCCGCACAAGTCCTGTCAGCATCCGATACTATCAACATAGTCCAGAGAAGCTGCAAATAGAATATTTTGTAATTCTATTTTATCCTTTTTATTTTATTTCTTATTTCATATTGAAAATACCAAAAAAAGGGGAATCAACAGAACAGTGCTTTAGAATAGAATTTAAGTAAAGCCTTTGTGGTTAATCTTTCCCAAGAACACATGTTCAACTCCCCTCAAAATCATCAACCTAAATTTTATTATTTCAATTAAAAAGATGTATTTGTAAATAGAAAATGATTTTCCAATTACAAGATAAAAAGTAAACTTTTTAATCTTCCTTAATTGGCAGATTAATTTTCATAAACAAAAATATATCAAGTTAAATTATTTACATGAATAATTTATCTTGAATTAATCTCCCCTTATTGGAAGATTAATTTTTATAAATTGATTTGTATCAAGGTAAATAATTTACCTTGATAATAATTTTCCAGTAACTGTGAAACAATGAAATCATCATTTCAGATCATGGAAAAATGATGTCATCATCAAGAGTTTCACTCAGAACTCAGGTACCTCTGAAAAATGACAGAGTTGTGGAGGAAAAGGTATAAATACCCCTCTATACTCTGCCCTTAAACTTTGGAACTTATTTTAATAATAAAAATATAGAACACAACTTACTTCCAGTCATAAACAAGGTAAAATCACTTCTCTGACTTGCAGTACTCTTCTATTTATTATTTCATAGCACCCCTACTCCGGCTGAACTCCCCTCTTATCATTAAGAGGGCTGGGCCATGTAAAAAAATAATAATCTATCAATTAAACTTGTAATACAAGTTTTAATTGAATAGACAGTTAAAAGCTAGTTAGGTTTAAGCCCTATCTGCCTCCCCTGCTGAAAAAAGGGGCTCCCCAGTTTGGTAGGCTTACCAAGCATTGGGTGAAGACATTCTATGTTGAGAATAAGCACTGCTTAAATAATATTAATATTATTTAAGTACTATATAATAATATAATAAATTTATTTATTACATTTTCTTTGTGTCTAGTGTATCACGGCCGAAAAGGGCATTAGAGGTACACTAGTTTAGCTATAAAGCCTCACAAGTCCTAGTAAAAAAGAGGAGCACCATCAAATTTTAATGGTGCCAAAATTAAGCCCCTCTAATCAATGAAATAATATTTTACTTTAAATTTCTGCTTACTTCTATCAATGCACAATTTTTCTCTTGCCTGGGAATTGATTTATTTTATTATTTTTACAACACTTTTGGTTTGAATTCACTTTTGAGCATCATGAAATTGGAGTTCCATCAATAAGCATCAATAACTATCATTAAAAGAGGCTCTTCAATTGGCTGCTAATTTGATCCCATTAAGCACACACTCAAGCATGCATTGCTCATGGTCCAACCCCATAAGCCTAGAAATTTCAGAAGCCATGGTAGTCATCTTTTATGGGTTATTGCCAATCAAAAAATAAATCTTTGTCACCAATGAAATAGTCCTGAAGTGTTTCAGACTTGTGAGGGGAATTTTACCCAGTAAAATTGCCCTCAAGCAAATTTGCTGGTAGTGTTTTCTATTGGAGCTGATATTTATGGATGCAATGAGCAGTGAATCAAAGGATGCTATCATTTTTGGGTGAAGGGAAGAAATTACAAGTTAAGTTAATTTTATTCCTGATTACTTGAAGCTTGGATTCGAGGGCAAATTTTCCTCCAAAATTGTTTTAACTGAACAAAGATAGAAGCATCTGCCTTGGCAAAGTCAGAGGAGATTAAAAAATTCTTGATGCTCAATGGTCCGGGATGAAATGTGGCTTAGGAAAAACAAGTCAACTTTGATTATCTCTGGACTAAAATGCAAGAGCCAGACTATATTTCCATCATGAAAGAAATAAGCAATATGGAACAAGATTTTTTGAGGACAATTTTGATTGAAGAAAATAACAAACGGGCAGTATCTTCTGCTAATGTTTTTTGAAATTTGTTTTGAGAGCATGAGGCAAAAAAAAATGAGAAAAAATAATAATAAAAGATGAGATTTTAGTTATGATTGTTTGTGGAATTTAGATTCTATGATCTTACTGAGACAGCCTCAAATTCTTGATGTTCTCTTGTGACAGATGTTTGGATTAAGTTGATCTGGACTGATTGAAATGGAAATTTGTTAGTTTTTTGTTTTGAGAGTGTGTTGAATAAATATTGAAGTACCAGGTTAGCGGATGATATGAATGGTAGGATGGTCTTGAGTTTTGAGCAAGAGTGAATGAAAAGTGAAGATGTTGGAAAAAAAAGAGTTAACTGAAGTCTTGAATTTTGTGAATTAGAATTGAAAAGATAAAGGCATACTCCAAATTTGAAGCATTTCCATCCAGAAATACTCAAAAAACTGCAATTGTCAAGGTATCACAAGTAAGTTTCTGATTGATAATCTTCTTTCATTCCTCATTTTTGGCTTTGTAGAACTTTAATAGTGCACCAAGTAGTGTCATATCTGATGTGATGCTGGCTGGCTAGATGATTGCTCAACCTCTTAGTGGATCCATCCTTATTAGAAGTGAGTCTGTGGTTACATATTACACTGCCCCCGGGGATCTTGCTTGCCTAGCAGATACTGTAGATGGTTCTTCTGATTATTTATGTTTTGAAAAACTTCTATACCCCGCTCCTTTTAGTATTTGAGTTGGAAGGAGTTGATGCGCAGTTTCTACAACTGAATTGGAAGAAGGGCTGGCTCTAAGTTCTGCTTGACTCTCATTGCTGCTATTTGTGTCCATTGTTTAGGGTATTTCCAAAAATTTTTGTCACATAGCCAAATCACCAAAAACACATAAATAGAAACCCTTGGCAATTGGCAAGGTTCATAAAAAGGGTCCAAAATAACTAGATGGCCCCCAACAAGTCCCACAGGGGGCCTCAACAAGCATAAAGAGAATTAGAATAATAAAAAGCATTAGAATAACAAAAAGAATTAGAATAATAAAAAGAATTAGAATAACAAAAGGAATTAGAATAACAAAAAGAATTAGAATAATAAAAAGAATCTCAGAATGAAGAAAACAAGAGACAGCCCAGGTTTTGTTTTATGAGTAAGACTAAACAACGAGATTCTACTATACAGACTGTGGCTGTGGTAATTCCACCAAGTAGGAAGAGCAGAAAAAATCATAAACAGAGAGTTGTATCAGCCTGGCTCAAAGACTTCTTGCTGGGCTCAACGAATAATGTTTTCAGACTATAACATGGTTGTTGTCATTTAGACTAGCTTCATTTTGTTTTAATTTGCAGACTAAATGAGACTATTTTAATGAATTTGCAGAAAGTAAAGAAATTGGCATAATGAAATTTAACGATTGTTTTTTTGATTCAGGAGGTAGACACACATAATTCTAACAAGACTTCTTGCAGTCTCAAAAAAGCATAAGCAAAGTTGTCAGCAGTCAATTGAGATGATAACACTTAACGACATAAGCAGCTATAATGTTGCTGCTCCTCGAGGCACGTGCATTTGAATTGGAAGAGGCTCAAATTCATTTTTTATTTTATTCTTATGATTATTGCAGTTCGTGACATGATTTTTTTGGTATCTAAGAGAATGGGCAAATGGACCGAATGGACCATTTATGATCCTCTCGCCCCAAGTTTAATCCACAACAGTTCGCGTCCTACGGCTACACAGAGAACATCTGCATCGGGAGTGAGTGGTTGCCATTCTATATCATGAACTCGAGTCCGAGATTGCACTGTGTGGATGGGTAACTGTACAGTCTTGGAGGCTAAGCAGAAAAAATTCAACAGTCAGATTTCAGTCAGATGGCGGTGGTTTTAATGATGAAAAATAAAAATAAAAATACCAACATTGTAGGAAAGATAGATAAAAGATTTGTATGGCTCCAATGCCACAGTTGGATGCATTCGGTGATGATGTGGAAATTGCAAACATTCTGGGATTTGTAGGACACCATCTAAAATTTGCAAGAAAAAAACATTCAGAAAACATTTTAAGGAGTTGGCAGGTTCAATAAGACTGACCGGAAAACATCGGCTACAACACCAGATCCCCAAACTTCACCAGCCGCTAGCGGAGCTCCTGCTCTTGTTGACCGCATCTCCCAAACCGCCCACCTGTTCCCATTCAGTGCCCCAAAGACGTCGGGTTCATCGATTTTCCAGTCGGCCATTGCTAGTCGGTCGCCACCGATTGCAAGACTGTTAAGTTTGTTGACGAAAGTTCGTGGCTCGATCAAACACATAATAATAGGACGGCCAGGTTTAGTCCAATCAATTAGTTTTATCGTTCCACTGGCATCATAAACCATCAGCCTACTAGAAGAAGTAGGATGAAAACTAATTGTAACAGGTGTCGAGTTGAATGGTCCTATAAGAGTCGGCGCAGGGGGAATTTTTCTATCTTCATCTTCATTATTTAAAGTGGATTCAATATTCCATATAAGTACACATTTATCAGTGGCTGCGGAGGCGATCACATTTGCATATCCTGGTACTGGACACCAGGCGACGGAGGTGATACGACCAGAATGACCCGAGTGACTTTGTCCAAAAGTGTGAATTGAAGATTTTTGAGGTTGTGAACCATTAGCTGGTTGGTAAATGAGTAAGCGCATATTTTGATCTGCGCAGGCTACTAAAAGCCTATTCAAACAAGTAATAGAAAAGGTATATAAAATGAGTACGGAACGCTTAAAATTAATCAAAGAGGGAGTAGAAAAAGTCAAATGCCCACATCGGGTAGTGCGCACTCGATTCGTAAGGTTACATTTTGACCATCCTCCGCAAGCACAGTAGGTCCCCAACTGATCTGCGTTACTCGATGTCCTAATCTAAAGTTTGTCACCAAGGTGGGTGTATAATCTTGAGCTACGCGAAGAACTTGAAGTGAGTTAGATGTGCCTAATCCATAGAGAAATGACAAGGAGGAGAGAAGCCAAAAAAAAAGAAAATCGTTAGCAGGTCACCTAAAAATAAGTGAGGCTCATGAGAATGAAATCAAACGCGTAAGTACCAGCAGCAACCAGGTCTGGCGAACTCCAACTCCATTTGACGCGATGTACTTCCTCTGATCCAAACGGAAAGCTCGATAGCAGGGTATCACTCATTCTGATATAATTGATCTCTTCAGTTAATGTATAGCTGATGCTGTAGCTCAAGGAGGGCTGAGGATCGAGAGCACATATGTCAAGCACGCGACATACTTGTGACAGGACCTGTGTCCAGCTCCATCCATGGTTCAAAAAAGGGGGGCCAAAGGGAAATACATAGTGGGATATGATATTCCATCTAGATAAGCAGTGAAAAAGAACAAACACTTCAAGAATTGAGTAAAAACCAATCATGTACATCTACACATCTGATCAAAGCTAGAGGGAATGGGTGTACTTTAAGCTGGAGGGTGGGAAGGGTGACAAACTTGGCTGTTTCCCGTTCAATTATATCTTAATTGATTTTTTTGTGCTTCATATTTTGGGTCGGTTGTCTTTGTAAACAAATATGTTGTAGCAAATCACGATGGCCATGCAGCAGAACTCCAATCAGTCATCTGAAAACGACGCCTTCAACTTAGGAAAGCATTGCTCCAAGCACGATTGTCAAACACTCGACTTCCTTCCACTTATCTGCCCACACTGCCAACTTGTTTATTGTGGTTCACATGCACCTGTTTTTTATCATGACTGTGTGCTGCCTCAAGTTGACTCAAGTTCAGAAATACGAGTAACCAACAAAACCTCACGTACAGACCCAGTTCGTCAACTAGTTAGTGATCATAGTGAGGGTATTCCTCCGCCGAATAAGGACGATCGCAACGCTAAGGCTAAACAGATTCTCGCCACCCGTTTTCCTACACTTCCTAGGGTTCACCGACCAGTTCGTCCGTCTAAGGAGTTAAGTCCAGCTTTGAAATTGATTTTGTTGAAACGAAAAGCTGTCAATGGTCATCCTCATAAGAGGGATAGTGAGGTTCCACTTGGTCAGCGATGGTACGGTACCTTGGGCTGTTTGCTACCCAATGACGATTCGCTACATCTGTCATGGGTTGAACAACGGGAACTAGTGAATGAACCCAAATCCCTTTGGTTCGATAGAGTGAGTTTCTTTTAGCTGAAGCTCTATCTGCACTCTTTTCTGAAACTGAAAGTAAGGCAATGTTCTTAAATGTAAATAGAATACTATTGTTGGGAAAGTATTCGACTTGAGCATAGAAATGTTCAGGTCTGAACTAATCTCTAGTGCTCATAGTTGTTCTACTTCGGATCTTCAACTAGTCACAATTCGTTCCGGTGATCAACTATTCATAATTACTAAACATTGTTCTGCTACTTGGGGTGAACTGGTTGAAGATGGAGAAGAAGTTTGGTTAACTGATCACAATTTTGACTTGCCAAGCAATTAAATCAGACATCTCATCAAGATTTTCTTTGATTTGTTTTTTTCATGTATACGATTCTATGATTTCATCCGTCCAATGTATCAAATGAGGAAAAGGGAAGCATCTGGTAGCTTACACTACAGAATCCAAGGTCTGGGGAAACCAATCAGTCATTTCAACAGCTCAAAAAACATTCAAGCCCTGAAAATCAAACACTGCAAATCCTTGAGAGGTGTGGCCAAAGCTTCCCTGGTGGAAGCCTGCTTAGGAAATTGGAGATGAGCCAATAAAATCATAAATCAGGATTGACAGTTACCCAAAGTGACCTCCTACATTTACCAGCAGAAATTTGAGGACCCCTGCCACCAATTGACATGTGGATATCCCTAGTGCTAACATGGTTCTTACTAATTATTCCAAAATCATCTTCAACATACAGTGACTGTGTAATGAAGTCACATTGGAGTAATCCTTCATTAAGATTGAAGTAAGAATACAGGTAGTGTGGAAGTTACCACATGATAACTGCCAGCAGGTGCCCCCATTTTTCTGCTGGTGATTGGTGGATGGCATGACAGTACTGTATTTGCCCCTCTCTGACCAAGATGGCCCCATGCAGGAAACTGCCAATCTATGTTAAAATAACCACATATTTTAATTTAATAAAATATTTAAATAAATATAAAATCAAATAAATATAAAATTAAATAAATATAAAATTAAATAAATATAAAATTAAATAAATACCTTGCTAAGGCAAGAGAATAATAATCCTTGCCAAGGCAAGAGAAAATTGGTGCTTATAGACAGAATTAAGCAGAACCAATGTTTTATTCTTTTTATTAAAACAAGGAAAAAAGAAGTATAGAATAAAAATTAACAAAAAGTATTAATTTTTATTAAATAAAATAAAATTTCTTCTACAAAAGTCTCAGACAACAAAGTAATAAAAAGACTTTATGTGCAAAAAAGAAATTAAAATTAAAAAGAAATTAAAACAGTGAGTTATTAATTTCAAAATTAAAATTAATTTATTTCAAATAAAAAAATTAATTAAAAATAATAATTAAAAATAAAGAATTGAAACTTAAATGTAAATCATGACATAATTGACCATGATTGATTCAAAACCAATCATGACATCAAATGATGTCATAATCTGCCTCTCTTTTGTAGGAAAATGAATCCAGCGATTCATTTTTTTACATTACCATTGAAAAATCATAATAATAATAAAAAATTAAATCAAAATAAAAAAATTAATCAAACAAAGCAGATTTGATTAAAATCATTTAAAATTATCTTAAAATTAATTAAATTTATTTTCATATTAAAACCAATTTTATATTAACTTATAATAATCTTATCATTATTATCAACATTAAAATCAGTCAATAAAAATTGTTTTATCATCAATTTTTATTTTATTATTAAAAATTACTTTATATTATATTTTATTTTAGAAAATTCATAAAAAATTTGATATCTATTTTCACCTTTTTAGGTAAAGATTAAAATTCATTTC
>JNCO01001869.1:0-20662 GCA_000785685.1 Uromyces viciae-fabae
CAAAACTATTCCACTAAAGAATGATTAATTAATTTTCTTTTTAAATTCAAAACATTTTGTTGTATTTTTTGTTTTCTTTTTCTTTTTAGAATTTTTGAGTCATTCTGACAAGGATCAACATTCCAAAAAACTTATAGTGTATAAATTATGATTAACTGGAATGAGGTAAATGAGATAGTCATGATCATCCAATGAAATCATTTTCTATTGATTATATATATCTCATCTTTGTATTCTTCCAAGATGGTGAGCTCAGGAACAATACCATCCTAAAAATTTCATCAAGTTACAACATTGGTTCTTGTTCCATTGAAACAGATTCCACCAAATATCTGCTCCAATCCCCCTCCTTTTTCCTTTGACACTGAGATTTTGGTTCAATCCTTTGATCATCATTTAATATATCAAAACTGATCCTTTGGTCATCCGGCATTCTAGTTTTTATTCAAAGCTTTCACCAAAAGCTCTTGATGTACGCTCTAAAGTCTTGATGAGTCTGATCACTGATATAATGGAAAAGAATTTGAATTTCTTGATTGATTAATTTCATTTTTTCTTTTTCTTTTTCTTTGGTGTAACCAGGCACTTGGTGTGACAATTGGCACATCAACAGGTTGTCTGAAAATAAAGTAAGAACTGGCATTGCTCAGTCTCTTACCAACACCAATGGAGCTCAGCTTGGTTTTGTTCAAATTATCACAGAGATCTTTAAAAATTACAAATAATTGATTTTGATTGGGATAGAAACAAAAAACTCAATACCATTGTGTGGCAGAAATTGATCTAAAATAGGCTGGGAGGTGAAAGCCTATGTTTGTTGAACCTCTAATTGGTGCATTTTCTTTGAAATCCTGTGTTAAGAAAATAGCACCTTTATTCCCTTTTGAACTCTAAATCTGACCAATGCAAATTTGAAACAAGCTTGGACCGTTTATAAGACAAGTGGCTGATTTAGTCCAGCCTTCCCAATTTTGATGGAGCTATAGTATTGTTGATCATTTTATCAATTTTTTTTTTTTATATACTTTTTGTTGAATTCTACTGCTACTTGAGTTTGGATTAGAAGCCATTTAACCACCATGGGAAAACTGGGCTCACTGGCTGACCAGTGACACCAAAAGTACAAAGGGCTCCTTTGTTCTTTTGGTGGCACTGGACAGCCGGAGAGCCCAGTTTTCCCATGGTGAACTTCATAACCATTGAATTCTAACTGATGTCCAGGTTAATTTTTTTTTTTTTTTTGCCTTAATTTTTTGCCAAAATTGAACACAAAAGAGGTTGAACATGTGATAACAGGTGAATCAATCATAGCAAGAGCTCTAAGGTGAATGATTTTCTGTTTGACCTGAGTTGTGGAGGAAACAGATTTAATTCTACTCAGCTTGTACCAATTTTCATACTCTATCATACTAAGATTACTCAAACTTGTCAGATCTCAAATTTGTTTTCTGGTTAGTCTCACAACAGCAGTATATTGTACTTACTTTATCACACAAGAATAACTTTAGTGCGCAATGTGAAATCTATTTGCACTTAAAAAAAAAAAAAAAACACACTCAAATAATGTGGAGCTGATAGGTGGGTTCAATCACCATTTCATTTTTTTCATTTTTGAGTGGTTCAACTGTAAGGAAAATCTCAATCAACTGATGTCATTAAAAAGTAATCAAACCTTCTATTTTATTTTACTTTAAAAGACAATTAATTTTTTTTTAACTTTGGATTGAAATTTAATCTACAGGCTTTATGAAAGATAAGAAGGGATTTAAATGCTCCGAAGTAATTTGGGAAATCTCAAAGAAAAATGTTTTTCTTTTTTTTTTACACATGATATTTACCAGGAGTAAACACTCATAGTATCTCCTCAAAGTTCATATCGCTGTACCTCTTCAAGCGATCGAAGCTTGTATCGTAAGAAGAAAACTTTCCGATCAAGAAAGGAGCTTCGCTATCTTTTTGGTCATCAAAATATTGTAAATTCCAATACCCATTCTTGTTAATTACGAACTAATCCCGTGCGAGATGGTTCAGAGTGAACCAGACCCGAGATTTCCGCCAAGGCCTATAGTTTTGATCACCGGTCTGTACGCTTCCATATCCATTTAACAAAAAATAAAAAAACTCATCTCCATTATCCAATCCTACTAGTGAAATAGCATTTTAGACCTAACTGTTACCTCTTTTCTTACGATTTTATTTATTTATTCTTAATGTATCAAAAACAGGTGGAACTGGTGCAGTCGGGTTTGGGATTTGCTTGAGGTTATTATACCAATTATCACAACCTATTCAAGTTGATTTATCGACAACTTTTATAATTCAATCCACGCATGAGAATGTTCGGTTAAATCATGAAACCACAGAAGAAGAAGATCAACAATCATTATTTGCCACACCAAATGGATTAACCTTGCTAATAGGATGTCGAAGCGAAACAAAATACCGAGCAACACGAAAGGAATTAAAAAGAGAATTGAGAAAATTAATTAATAATGAGAGTAAAACAGATCAAGAAGATGTCAAGTTTAGTTACATTGATAGACAAACTGGTCAAGTTGAAACAATAAAATTTGAAGAATATCGATCTAGTTGGTTAGATAATTTGATCATAGATTGGTTACCTTTGGACCTCTACCAAGCCCAATCAGTACTCAAGTCTATCAAACTCGCGAATGATCAATATGGATACTTGACTCATCTTCTACTAAATGCTGGAGGAGGCCCTTTCGTGGCGATCGATTGGTTCGGTCTCTTTAGAGCTTTTATTCGTGACTTGCGTAAGGCGATCACGTAGGTGTTCAGCTTTTAATCGCACGATTCCTTTTTTAAACAATTACTCAAAAAAAACAAACAAGATGAAGTCAACTGACTGGTAATGATGATGGATGATCAAAATTCTCAATTTAGTTATCCAGATTACTTAATTCAATCACCAAAAGTTTTAGAAACGATAGATGGAATATCAGAAACATGGCAATTAAATGTATTTAGTCACTACTTATTAGCTAGAGAATCACTTAATTTATTAGTTAAAGGATCCGAAAAATTTTCTTCTTGTAAGACGCGAATAATTTGGACGGGTTCACTTGATGGTCAATCTATTTATTTTAATTCAAAAGATTTAGAATGTATTAAATTATCTTCTCATGCTTATCAAAGTACAAAGTATCAATCGGAATTACTCGGTCAAGGTTTTAATGAAACCATCTCAAATCGTGGTTTCAATTCTCAAGTCATTAGTCTCGTCGCTCATCCTGGTGTTGTCGCTGGGAACATGTTCACGTTTGTGATGTCTACTTTCTCATATTCTACTTTCTCATATTCTCCTGAAAAACTTGAACTGAACAGAGAAAAAGATTATTAAAGTTGAGAAGGTCTTACTTTTTTTGTTGTTGTTGATCCACTCACTTATCTTTACGCGCACTCAAACATATCTATGCTGAAACGTCAACCCGAATAAAACCTGAAAAACTTGAACTGAAAAGAGAAAAAGATTATTAAAGTTGAGAAGGTCTTACTTTTTGTTGTTGTTGTTGATCCACTCACTTATCTTTACGCGCACTCAAACATATCTATGCTGAAACGTCAACCCGAATAAAAGTCAGATCATTGGAAAGATGATGGATATGATGATGGTTTGGGTATTTTATTTTGCCAGATTAATACTAGGTTCACCGCACCACTTAATTGACGGCTATCTAGCCGGACTAGTGTGGACGAAATTATGTTTGACAGAAGACCCAATAAAGATTCAAGCCGAAGAGAAAAAAAATGAAAGTCGATTGATTAGATTTGGAGCCCAATGTGATCGATGGGGCCACCCATTCGTTGTCAAAGAAGACTCGGTGGATTCTGATGATCAAGTCAACATTCGGTTCAGCGAACAACGTATAGTTATTGATCATTGCGAGCAAAAGGCAAACGCTTTAATCCGTCTCTTGTCTCCTCCTTGAGTTCAAAAACTCTGCTTTCTACAATATCTGTCTTCTTTTGTATCTCGATTTGGTCCCGTATTTATCCCTTTTACTTTAGACTTGTTGAATAAATTCTTCACTGGAGATCACATGAACATTTTATGATATGCTGTCCGAAAGACGTGAGTGACGCATGTCCAGTTCCCTCGAAACGATTTCGATTTACTATTAGCAAGTCAAGTCTACAATCTTTTTCTGTTGCAAAGCTTGAAATACTTTTAGTGGTGTAAGCTACAAGTTTCTTCTGTATATGTCATGTTGCTGGATAATGAGAATCAAGAATCTAAACAAAAATACTTGGAACTGTTGTGTGTAGCAAGAGACTATTTGGATGGATGGAATTTTATTAGAGTGCGTTATGTGAACATATTACTGACAAACATTTCCCAAAGAAAAAACAAAAAGGGAGACAAGTATGTAACTGAATTGGAGTTTTGATGAAATGATTTCCGTTAAAAAGAAATGGAAAATACTAGTTAAGGAAAAGAACAGAAATCAGAAATGAAAAAAAATAACTTAATGATACAATGAGGTATGCAGCAAGGGTATTTATGTCAAGTATATATATAGATATGTGAATATATCATTAGTTTATTCAGCTCCACAAGCAGTGATATTTTCCTTTGAATGACTCTGATTGGAATTTAATCCATCGATCAAAGCACAAGCCTGACAGAGCAATTGACTGGCTAAAGATCCACACCTTATACAAGATTCTAATAAATTTTAACCGGCCAGTTTTCAAGAATCATCAGTTTGACTCCAAAAAAAAAAAAAAAAAAAAAACAGTAGGTCTTTTAACATTACTTTTCACTGCACTCGCCATTGATTCACCGCTATAGATAATGTCCAAGATCGCAGAAGGTCGCAGTCTTTCTAAATCTTTTACAAGTCCTCTTGCATGTCCACGATAAGCTTCTGGAGAATAAGTACACTCCGTAGAAAAGTAATCCAGTTTTTTAAAATCTAATCAATAATAATAATAAAAAAAAAGATTGATTAACAACGTCGGTCATTTTGTGTAATGCAATGTTTTTTAGCATAAATTTGCAGAAAGGAGAAATTTTGAATAAATTTCCAGAGTGCTTACATGCATACATGACGATTTCTTTTTCATATGCGTATTTGAACGGTTTACTTCGCTTTACTGGAATTCCTCCTGAGCCAGAAGTAACACCACCGGTGGTGATTTCAGTACACCTTTCTAATCGAGCGATATCCCCACGTAGTACTATCAAAGAAGATGAAATAGATAGAGATTCAAAAAGATAAGTTAGGCTTCAACAGAAGAATCTTTTTCATGCAAAAAAAAAAAAGAGTCTATTCTAACCATTCATGAGAACTGTCTCAGCGATGTCATCCGCATTATGACCAGTGACAATGTGATCAACTTGTAGAAGATGAGCACCTTTATCTAACGCTTGTCGCCTGAAAACACCACAAAATGTACCTGACATTATTACAGTTGATTCGCAGTTGAATATCGATCAGCTTTCAATAGTCTTGGAAACAAGGATAATGTTATATGAATGGTATCAGCCAGCTTGAGCTTACAGTTTCCTTTCCTTCCCACATTGCTTACCACTTTATCCATGGTCCATCCTTGATAGAGTTCATCATATGATAACACTTTCAACGGGAGTGAATATTGAGTCGAGTTCCTCTTGACGGTCTATATTGTTTGATCATGATCCAAATTACAAATTTAAAATGTTAGACAAGACATAATCATTTAAGTATTAGAGCATAGATTGAATTTAATTTTTTCTTCTTCTTTAATTGAATTTAAAATTAAGTTCCGCTAGAGAAAAGATTAAAATGAACAAGAATTTGACTGAGCTAACAAACTTCTAATGAGTCATCTCGATAGCCTTTGATGCCTTCATCAATTGAAAGTAGGTAGAGATCAAGTCCATAATTATATCTTTCATTAAGTGTCGTCATAACATGAGCCAATACCGTTGAATCTGATAGTAATGTTGTCATAAGTTCAGCCAAAAAAAAAAAAGAAGCTTTTAAAGAATAGGAGAAACATGAAAAAGAATGATTATGTTATACCTTTTCCACCACTAGCAGCAATAGCGACTTTTTCACTTTTCTTGAACATAGATCTACCATTGAGTTTATCATCATCATCTTCTTCTTTTTCTTTTTCTTGAATTATTAAATCAGATTTTGAATTTTTTTCATTAAATTTACGTTTTTCTTGATTTCCTAATCCTAAGATAGTATGATGAATTTCAGTTTCAAAAATTAAATAAAAGCATTCTCTACAAATTGCTTGTCCTGTCTTTGGTCTTTTAATTATAGCTCTTCGTGGTGTTATTGGTCTTTGTTGCTCTGATAAGCTCATACATAGCATGCAAGGTGCCATAATTTGTTGTTTGTTGAATTGATTTTTTTTATTTTAATTTATTTTTATCTAGTTAAAGTCTGGGCGAGTGTAATATGTCACAAGGCTGTCCTTTGTATTTTACAGAAACGGATTTTCAATATGCAAAATTAATCCATATTCAATATGCAAAATTAATCCATATTCAATATGCAAAATATAATCAAAAATGAAACTTAAGATTTAACAGAAGAAGACACTTAAACTTTAGCATAATACCATTCATCAAATAAAATAAAAAATAAAAAAATACTCAAAATATATACTAATAATATTTCATCAGTTTGAACTTCATGTTCGCCACCAAGGTTCATCAAAAACTAAGTTGTACAACTACCCTTCAAATTCGAAGAACTATTTCAACATTCCTTCCTGCTATGAATTCTTCCATTCCCTTAAACAAATACTCTAGAACAATTACTCAGCCTAAGGATCAAGGAGCTAGTCAAGTTGAGTAATTTTTTTATATTTTATTCCATTTTTCGTATCTTTTCATATCTCTCTTTAGTCACACTTTTTCTATTTTTTCCTTTCTTTTTTATCTTTTTTGTTTTATTCGGTGAAGATAAAAGATGTTATTTTTTTTTAAAAAAAAGAAAAAAAACCAAAATTACACAAATTTATATCTTTTCCATAAAGAATATATCAAAAATGAAACATAATATTAATAAATTACTGATATTTTAATTTATTATTAATAGGCAATGTTATATGCAACAGAGGGAGTAGATTCTGAAGCGAAAAAAAACCAAAATTACACAAATTTATATCTTTTCCATAAAGAATATATCAAAAATGAAACATAAAATTAATAAATTACTGATATTTTAATTTATTATTAATAGGCAATGTTATATGCAACAGAGGGAGTAGATTCTGAAGCAGATTTACGAAAAGCTATGGTAGGTGTTGCAACAGTATGGTAAGTAAAAGTAATAAATCAACATGATTTTTTTATTTTTTATTATTATTATCAAAAATCAAAAAAAGATTTATTTGAAAAAAAAGAAAATGAACAAAATAAAAAAACAGGAAGGAAAAAGAAATAAAAAATTAAAAAAATCATGTCTTTCTTATTATGTATCTCAAATGAACCCAAAAAAAAAAAAAAAAAAAAAAAATTGAAGGTACGAGGGTAACCCATGTAATGGACATCTATTAGGGATAGGTCAGCGCATCAAGCGGTCATTAGTCGATGCTGGTTTGATCGGCTATCAATTTGGTACAGTTGGTGTTAGTGATGGGATTAGTATGGGTACATCGGGAATGAGCTATAGTCTTCCTAGTCGAGACTTGATCGCCGACAGTGTTGAATCAGCTGCTGGTGGACATTGGCTAGACGGAATGGTTGTTGTTCCTGGCTGCGATAAGTTAGTGTTATTTTTTTTTTTTTTGACATACTACCCAATTTTTCAACCAGATAAAACGCGCTAATTATGGTTTTTTCTTCTTTTTATGTTGAACCTTAAAAAAAAAAGGAACATGCCAGGTACTTTGATGGCTCTTGGTCGGTTAAATAGGCCAGGATTGATGGTTTACGGTGGAACAATTCGACCTGGTCATTGTGCTTCTTCTGGTCAACTTGATATTGTCAGCGCATTTCAATCTTATGGTCAGTATATTGCCGATGGTCAAACTGCGGAAGCTGAAGCACGAAGATTGGATACTATTCGCAATGCTTGCCCCGGCCCAGGTGCATGTGGTGGCATGTACACCGCAAAGTAAAGTCACGCTTTAATCTCTTTTAGTAAAATAATGCAATTATTTTTATGGATATTATGTTTTGCTAATTGTTGAAACTTCTTTTTTTTTAGTACAATGGCATCTGCTTCGGAGGCCTTGGGAATGACATTACCTGGTTCCTCAAGCTACCCAGCCGAATACCCAGAAAAGTTAGCCGAATGTGATGCGGTTGGAGCAGCAATGCGTAACTTACTAGAAAAGGATATTAAACCGCGAGATATAATGACTAGAATCGCCTTTGAAAATGCAATGGTACTGAATAATTTTTTATGATGAAGATGGTGGGGTGATTTCATTGAATAATATTGAATATTGAAGCTTTGTTATATTTTGTCTATCTGATCTCAGGTTCTCACTATGGTCCTAGGTGGTTCAACTAATGCTGTCTTACATTTGATTGCTATCGCTCATTCTGTCGGTATTCGATTAACTATCGATGACTTTCAAGCTGTCTCTGATCGTACACCCTTTTTGGCTGATCTAAAACCTTCTGGAAAATATGTGATGGAAGATGTCTACAAAATTGGCGGCATCCCTGGTTTGTCATTTGTCTCAATTATAAAACTTCATGCCGTTATATTCAAGCTTACATCTTTTTCACTTTGTTTTTCTGTAAAAATAAAAATAAAAAACACCATCTTTATTTCATTGATATTGTCAAATAAATTGATGGAATAGCTGTGCTTAAATATTTGTTAGAAAATAAAATGATCGATGGAAGTCAACTAACAGTGACAGGAAAAACGTTAGAAGAGAACCTAGCGAATGTGAAACCATTGTTGGAAGGACAAGATGTGATACATCCCATTTCTTCACCAATTAAGCCAACGGGACACATACGAATCCTGAAAGGTAATCTAGCTCCAGGTGGAGCAGTTGCTAAAATCACAGGCAAGGAAGGCCTTCATTTCAAAGGCAAGGCACGTGTATTCGAAACAGAAGCCGGGTTGATTGAAGCTGTTGAAACTGGATCAATACGTAAAGGTGAAAAAACTGTGGTTGTTCTTCGTGGTATGGGTCCTGTAGGTGGACCTGGTATGCCTGAAATGTTAAAACGTGAGTAGTTTATCTTTAAGGCCCTTCAATTTCCATGATGAATCTCTCCCAATTTAAAAAGAAAAAATCAAATATGACTGAAGTTTATTCTTCCTTTTAGCAACTAGTATGATCATGGGCGCTGGATTAGGCTACGATGTTGCCTGCCTGACTGATGGTAGATTTAGCGGAGGGTACAGTCCAGCCTATTTATCATTTAACTGCCTCTAATCGTTTATTCAATTAAACCAAACCCCAGCACCAGCTCAAACAATTTCTTAACCCTATTTCTTTTTTTTTTTTTTTTCGTTAGGACTCACGGTTTTTGTATTGGACATGTCGTGCCTGAAGCCGCAAAGGGAGGTCCAATCGGATTATTAAAAGATGGTGATGTAAGTACCTAATCATTTAATTTTTTGGACATTTTAAAGAAACAAAAATAAATAACTTGTCCATTTTTTTTTTTTTTTCAAATTGTTTTTTCTTGAAAAATAATAATAATAACTTTTATGATGTTTGGTAGGTGATCACGATTGACGCAGAGTCAAATAGTTTACATGTTGATCTGACGGATGATGAGTTTAAGTCTCGACGAGCTGGATGGACACCTCCTCCTATTCGAATCACTAATGGCCATCTATTTAAATACCAACGCTTGGTATCAGATGCTTCTCATGGAGCTGTCACTGATCTGATTGACATAGAAGACATTTCTACTGGTTGTTCGAAATGAAATAATTGAAAAAATCAAAGATAATGAAAACTTAAAATACAAAGTATCCATGTTTTACGATAATCAATTTGAAACAAAAAAAAAAAAACATTGATGAAATAAATTTGAGTTACAATTGTAAAAAAACAAATACATTAGTTCAAGTAATGTATACGCTTATCATCTTAAAATACCTAACTAATCCAAGTAATTTTATTCATGCAGCTTGAGGTGTCATGGGAAAGAGTGAATCGGAAAAAAAAAAATAATAACAAATAAATATAAAAAAAATAATAATAATAATAATAATAACATAAAATAAAATAGAATGAAGATATCAAATAAAATTAAGACAAATAAGAAATAAAATAAAAAATAAAATAAAGTATAACAGGAAGATAAATAAGCATAGAAAATAGCTAGGGAAAAATAGACCGATGGTAAATTAGTTAAGGAAACAAAGTAGGGTTTGGAAAGAATAAATAAAAATTAAAAGTTGAAAAGGAAAGATGGAGAAATAAGAGGTGGAAAAAATTTAGTTTGGAGAAATTGTTTCGGAAAGAAAAGATGTTGAAAAGGAAAATTAAAAGATTATTATAAAAATAAAAATAAAATAAAATAAAATACATATAAATACTAGTTTCTTTATTCATAGAAGTTTTAATCATCGAGTCTAAAATTTGTATACTTTGGAATTACCTTGATCAATCTTAGAAAAACTTTGAAATAAAATTTTTATTTAAAATAAAAGAAAAACAAAACCACGTATATATAAGAAAAAATAAGGAAAATTCTGACATGAGGGGCTAGGTGTGACATTGTGTTATACGATAGGACATTTTAGATTCTTAATGAGATCTAACCTTTCTGTCAATTTTATCATATTTTCGCTCAAGTTTATCTGCTGATATTTGCTTTTAAGGATGCAGCTGTCTGATCAATAATTCAAAAAAACAAAAAAAAGATTGAATGAACATCTGGTTGTGTATGTGTGTATTATCATTTTTTTTAAAAAAAAACCCTTTCGTTAAAAAAAAAAAAAAACTTGTGGGATTTTAGTAAAAGCCTCTGCCATTGGAAAACTCACCACACATGGCTCCTCTTGAAAGGCTTAGATCAACTAGACAAAGAAGCTTGCCCAAAGAAAAAGAAAAAATGAGGCAGAAACAATTGTTCCCTTTTAGACAAAAGTCTGTAATGGTCATTTTGGGCATCTATTTAAGAACAATCAACCTAAAAACTAAATCTTAAGAAAAGAACCATTGATCAAGTTCTTTTTTTTTTAATAGATAAACTGTTGAAGTTTAATAATAGTTGATTAGTTGATATATATAATTATTCAGATATATATCAAGATACATATACAAAGAAAAAAAAAAGGTCGTGTAGTAAATAAATACCAACCTGCTTGCAAAGAGATAGAGAGAAATATAGAAATGAAAGAATAATAAATTACAAAATAAAATAAAAAATAAAAGGGAAATGAAATGAAATGATCTCTACTAGATGCTGCTTTATTTGTTTATTCTTCTAAATTTTTTCAACTTGAAGTATATATTATTATGAATTATTTATTTTTCAATGTTTCTTTTTTTTTTTGTAATTTGAGATATAAAACATATGGAAGAAAGGAAAACAAGTTCCTTCCATCCAAACAAATATTTGGATGGAATGAAGTTAATTAACCACTTGTACTTTCAGAATTACCGTCTTCTTTAAATTGTGAGAAGAAATCTATTTAAAAGTCGTTTCATCATTCAAGAAAAAAACAAGTTTTGAAATCAGTCATTTTCCAAAAACACAATGATAAATTGGTCAATAAGAATATAATGTCAAAAAAAGAAGTAATGTTTTAACTTACGAAAGAAATCTACAGCAGAAGCTGAAAGGCCATATTGGAAGATGTATTTGAAAGCGACAAAGCTATATACATAGGGAGGAAAGAGATAGGTCAATAAAGAAGAGCAGAAACCATCAAGATGAATGATCAAAACAGTAAAAGAGAGAGACGAACCTAGCAAATAAACTGCGTTGATAAGATTCAGGCAAACGTTTAATTAAAGTGTCTAATCCGACTTGATTAATTAAAGTTTTAGGTATAGCTTGTTTTAGAACAGCTTTTCTGCCTGGGAGGTTTTCAAATAAATCAGATTCTTCCAATTGAGTTTGTAATTTCATCAAGATTTTTCCAATTTCATCCGTTATCACTGCTCTTGGTTTTCCTCCATTCATAGATTCTTTCCATATACATTGAAATTCGGCTGCTGCATTCATCGTTATCGTTCTTTGAATGTCTCTTACATAATTTGTATAACTGTTTATTTTATAAATTCAATCAAACCATTTGTTAAAACACTTTGGCTCACTTGATCATTTTGTTTCTCGTTGGATTTGAAAAAAACAAAGAAATGAATTGAATTGATCTTACAAATCTGAGAATCCTTTTGAATTTTGCGACGTCATTAGATCTATGTATTCTGTGTCACTCAATCCAAGACCAACCAAGACCTCCAAAGAAGAAGAAGTGACACCTCCTTTATTGGCAGATGCATCCTTAAACAAAACAACACCTGCACAAGGAAATAATAAAGCACGATCAACAGAAAGATTCAACATGTGAAGTCGCGGGTATTACGCGGGAAAGAACCAACCTTTCTTTTCAAGTACTAAACGAGCTTGCTGGGTTATGAATAAGTTGGCTCCCTGAAATGAAGTAAATCAAGTAAAATTTTAATTCGTCCAATCATGATGGTTTTCAAGGAAACTAACCTCTACAATATACTTGACATTTGGTTTGCCTTCGGCATCCCACATTCTAGTCACATTACTTAAATTAATAGCTTCAGGACGACCTCCACAAGGGACCAAAATATCGGCTTTGTAGCGGAAATGAGCATCATTCCTAAACGCAGTTCCATCTGGAATGATCT
Source organism: Uromyces viciae-fabae (assembly GCA_000785685.1). Classification (NCBI taxonomy): domain Eukaryota; kingdom Fungi; phylum Basidiomycota; class Pucciniomycetes; order Pucciniales; family Pucciniaceae; genus Uromyces; species Uromyces viciae-fabae. Next base: position 12,787 of record JNCO01001869.1, read on the forward strand.
CGCCACCTTTTTTTATATTTTTTAATATTAAATCGCCCATTGAAAAATGGATAAGTAAAATGTGCAAGTTTTTTTTGATACATAGTTAAGCAAAAGTTAGCAAAAGGGAAAAATAACAAAAGTTCACTCAACTTGGTAAAACCGCATCACTGGCATCAACCGAAACAAAGTATCCCTCCTTACTTAACTTAGTTTGATCAAAGTTACTAACCATTTTTCGAGAATGTGCCAATCGAGTTAATTCGGCTCTATCCAAGCCCACTGGATCATGAATAACTCCACTGCCATCAATGATAGTAATTGTTTTATCTTTGGAGAGTAATATTTCACTAAAGAAGAGAAATCCAAAACCAAGTAACCAGTCCATATGAATGCTCTTCAACATATAGATATATATATACCCAAACTCCAGTACTTACTTGGATCCTAAATCCCCATCAGGACCCTGAGTAAATAATAAAACACAATGATAATAAAGCATTTGTCAGCTCTACGTTCGGTTTAGGGAACAGACGAGAAAGGTGTGAAATCTGCGAACTCCTGTTTGAATTTTGGTGACCTCCGTTTCCTTGAGTCCCAAGGAACGGTAAATGCCAACGATGAATTGGCGTACGGATAAACTAGTCATACCAAACTTTTTTTTTTTTTTTTTTGGGGGGGGAAAAATGAGAGCATACCGCATCATGAGGAATACCACCCAATAAACCAGCACTCTTGCCGGTTGTAAAACTCTTCCATTGGGCATAACCTCTTTCTCTAGCGTGCAATGCAGCCCAATCCATCATATCAGCGGTTCCTTCATCCGGACCAAAGAATAAAGCTTCCGGGCGATTATAAAGATCTACAATAGGATCTTTAATACCAGGTGATTGACCAGGAATCAAAATATCCAACACAGCATCGACATATTTCTCAAAACAAGCCCTTGGATTAGCATCTAATTCAGGTAAGATAGTCCCCTTGGCTCCACCTTCTGGGATAGTTGAATTTTTTAATGATTGTGTAAATGCTAAATTATAATTTTCATCAAATTGTTGTCGAAGATTTATTGAATAATTTTCCTTGTTTCGACTTCTAATAATTCGGATTCCTCCTCTAGCCACATCCTTAAATCTTAAATGAAACCCTCTAAAGTCAGAACCAACTACCATAATCAACCCGTATGGTGTCATTGGATACTCGGCGTCGGGTAAGAAAGCTGGATCCAGTCTGAAGGATAGAGCAACCTGAAAGTAAAATATAACCTTTCAATTGATTAACAATCTAATAGATTTTGATAAAAATCGCTGACCTTGGTAGGAGTATAAAAATTAGTCTTCAAGATATGTTTATTGAACACCAAGAAACTTTCCAAGACTTGAAGATCATGTGAATTAACAGCCAATTTACGAATGTTGGCGTACAACTCTGCATCACTCAACGGAGTTCCGGTTTGGAGTCTCTGATAAGATAAAGTAGGCCTGGACTCAAAAACAAAAGAAGAAGCCGTGAGCAAACTTCTCATGATTTGAATGGAGACCTAGTGAGAATCAGAGTGGGCTAGAAAATAACTAACATCAGCTGCTGCCTTGTAGATGAAGCGTTGATGTAGTGAACTAAAGCAAAGTTGACATAAAGTAACCGGATCTAGATGTACATACATAAAAAGGGTTATCAAACATTACTATACAGTGGGAGAGAAAATTGATAAATGATATGCTTACGATGGATGGATAAGCTAGGACCACTTCAGTAATACTTTGACGAGTAAATGTTTCTTCTCTAAACCTTCTCTTAATATCGTTAAGGACCCCGGCCTGCATGGGGTCAGACTCATTCAATAGACCTTTTAGAGCAAGGTAAGAGGGACCAAGTCGATTAAGGAAGTGTTGAGAAAAAATAGAAGCACAATAAGCGTATGCAGCTTCTTGAACTGCATGCTTTGTTGATGGCTCGAAAAATGGGTTGTTGGGAAGGCAAAATACTAGTGATGCTTCTCGGATAACCTGAATGATTGCAGATTCACTGAGAATTATAGCACTGGATCAGGAAGATAATCCTAACATTTTGATCGATTTACAAAGAATGACCCACATAGGCGGACCTCGTAAGGAGTGCAAATAGATGGATATAATTGTCATACCATTACTAAAGCGTTCTATTATTTTTTATTACCCCACCCCCCAAACAAAAATAAAAAAAAGTAAATAAATTAAATCAAAGAAAGTCGGAATAGATTTGAAACTCTCTAGTAGAGCTTACCGACGTATTTCCGAGTACTGTAGAGACCATAAAAGTGATACAAGTCACTCATGGCACTAAAGAAGTGACTAGTACTAGCATGCCTGTAGGCAATGACCACCCTTCTTTCTAAAGAATTTCCTTCTACTTCGTAACATTCTACCACTGGCCCAGTCCGAGTTAAAGATGCTTTCATCAATGATTGATAAATCTCCAATGTATTTGGGGATACTTTGGATAAAAAAGTCTGATCAGACACTTTGCGGATGTCTGAATAATCCAAAGATTTTGGATCTGGTGATGGGTTGCTAAAGTTACACTTTGTAACAAAATAACATCTCAGTTCTATCAAAAGAAAAAAAAAATGTAAGGCTTCGAATTTGATATGTACAAATGAAGTACCATGGTGTATATCAAGCAAATTAAAATGACTCACGTTGGGCAACATTGGAGGCTACATTTCCAGCCGATCTATAAGTTTCTAGCCTAAAAGTTCCATCTTTCACAGGAATATCTAAGAATTTCTCATCAATTCTAAAGATGATTGAAATCAATTAGTGAATGCATATTTATATTTATTTCCTTTGAAAGGCATCTAGGGAGAAATGTAGTGGTGTTTTTTTGAATAGAAAAAAGAAGAAGAAAAAATTGCTTACCTTGCCTCAAAGTTAGTCGAAGGATCAGAGACACCAGGCGTAGAAGAATGAATATAGACAGCATTTGTATCAGTCTCTTTTTCGAGATTAATGTCGAGTTGCTTTTGATGACGGGACCAAGCTAAGATTTTAGCTCCATAAAGAGAAGTAACGTGTTCTGCCACAGTCTCGGGAGTTTCCATACGAAAATATTGATCATCTATAGTAGGGGAATGAATTCATGATTTTCCATATAAAAAAAAGACCAAGTTTAAACAAACTAAAATTGAAATAAATCATTCTTCTCAATCACTTACCGATACCAAGGTTGTTATAACTGAAGATAAAATGATCAACAACATAGTTAGTGAGGTTAATATTTTATTGTATTTAAAAAAAAAATTAATTTATACTAACAACCAGGCCACCTCGTTATGAACTAAATTCTGGGGTACAAAACCACTCTTACTAACGATCTCTTGTACATGTTGAGCTTGAGCTTTCTTTCCTTCGAATACGATATCCTCATATCCTGCCGTATTTTTGACAATCTTGAATTAAGTTATCAAAAAGAGAAGCCGTTAATATATCAAAAGGGAGAGATGAAGCGAATGATTTTTTTCATAAAAAAAAGAATGATGGACTCACATGATGACGAGTAGGAGGTTCAGGTGTTGCACTTGGAGTGAAACCAGGTACGTGGAGTTGTTCAGTACCTTTGATTGGTTGGGGAGTTAGTAAGTTATCAGACATGATTTAATCTAATCTTTCGCTTGAATCTGGTTCTCTGTTGGTTTCTTCTTTGGTTATTTTTCCTTTTTGCTGTTAAAAATCTTTGATTTTATGAGTTTGTTGAATGCACCATCACTTGATCGGTCAGCGGCTTTTCATAGACCTCATGACCGACTGTAATGGAGGGATTCCCGTCGGTTTTAGAAAGCTCATTTAGAGCCCTAAATTAGAGTTTAGAGCCCTTAACTCTAATTTAGAGCTCTAAAAATTATGCCCATCAAAAGCATCATCCCGTCGCCTTTGAGGTTTATGCCCATGGTAGATTGGTGCAAAACTCCAAACTCATCCCCTGTCAACCACCACATTCTGATCAACAATTGCAATCTCCTCCTCCCAATCCATCAAGCAATTTTTTTCAAAAATGGATTCAACTTATAGATCAAATGAATTTTTACCGTTGTTCCAACAATCCATCCTATGTCTCATCAACATGAACAGCACAATTGTAGAAGAAGAAGAACATGCTGCTGCCGCTGCAATATTTATTTTAACTAAAAGACCATCCCAAAGAATTCTACGCACTTACCTTACCCAATTGGATCTTCCACCGGATCCAATGACTCAAAGCTCTTGGAGCTTCCTCCGCCAAGCACAAAACAACCGGTCTTACATCACCACAATGGGTATTGACGTAGCCACATTTGAACTTCTGCTCCATCCTTTTGAAGACATTTGGAACTCTGAAACAATTTCCCGAAATGATGTTCATCCCAATGGGGAGGCACAATACTGGTGTCGTAGTCTAGATGCGGGAGGATGCCTGGGATTAATTCTCCACTGGATTAGCTCAACAATGTCCAAAATCAGCCTCCAACAAATATTTGAACTAACTCCAGCTGTATGCTCCTGTTACATCAAAACTGGACTCCATATTTTAATTAAAGTCTTGTGTTCCATACCTCAAGCAAAAATCACCTGGCCAAATGAACATCAAATTCAAGGATACACCAAAATGATAGAATCCAAATATCCACTTCTCACTGGATGTTTTGGATTTGTAGATGGTTTGAACTTACCAGTGTTGGTTTCTGAAGTTGATTAGTAAGTTTTCTGTTTTGCTTTCTTATTTTTTCTATGGTAGTAAACACTGATGCATTGCTCTCATAGTATTCAAAACACATATTATTATGGGTGGACTTGTGCCCATTATTGTAGCAATGTGCTTTCTTTTGCACCCAACGCAACACTCATGAGTGCAGATCTAAACGCCCCAGGCTCCTGGCATGATGCAGTTGTGGCTCAAAAGCTATATGGAAAGCTTCTCACACAAACTCCACCTGGTTTTAGAATCCTCAGCGACACTGCTTTCCCTCGCAAAGCTAAATGGATTGAAAACCGAATATTGGCACCCACCAAGGAAGGGGATGTACTTCCTGACAACCCAGAAGATTATGCTCAATTATTATGCCTTAATAGACAGCTTATCTCCGCACGTCAAGCAGCCGAGTGGGGAATGCGTGCCATACAAGGCTCTTTTGGAAGACTCAAGATGCCCCTTCCAGCCAGTGATCATATCAACCGTGCACAATTATTGGAAACTGCTTGCAGGTTGCATCAATTGCGCTGCCGAATGGTTGGGATCAACCAGATTTGGTATGTCTATTCCAAAAATAGTTTAGATCATGGGTGGGATGAATCATTTCACACCATGACTTTTTCACAGAATCAAGGGCAAGGAAACAGTTGCATTGCTTGTTTTTATCATAATGTGGTTTAAAATTTGATTATGCCTTTACTTTTTTTGGTTTGCTGCTTTTTCTATTTTTTCTTGTTTTTACTTCCTCTGTCTTTTCTTTCTTTCTATTCTTCTGATTTCTGTTTTGTTCAATTCTCTCTTAGTCTTGTCCTCTCGCTCTTGCCTTTTTTTTTTTTCCTTTTGATTGCTGTACTTTTTTTATTGAATTATCTCAAATCTGGATCTCTCAAAAGTTGCTAACCCATTGACATGATTGGGTGGCACTATATGAAGATGAGGTGATATTGTTAGTGTCAAGATTCTGCAGAAGTCAACATTAATTCTTTAAAAAGAATAAATCATTTTTCCACTCCTTTTAGTGAGTGTTGATTTTTATTATCAAATATTTTAAAATACATTTATTTTTCTAATAAATGTTTTTAATTTCTTTCTCATCATAGTTGTGAAGAAATCTGCAAAGATTTATGATACTATGGATGAATTTTATTGATCATGATTTTCAGCTTTATGTAAGCATTCATGATTGTTTTATATTTTTAATTATAACATTTTATTGATTGTCTTATTTTATGAAATCATTTACAAATTCACAGCTTATCATGCTGCAATGATTTATTTTTATTTTTTCTTTTAAAAATGATGTCATGATTCATTTTATTATGATTTTATAATCATTCTTTGATTCAGTTTTTCAATTCATTAAAAAGTTTAAAAAAAGACAAGAACTGCTTTTAAATCTTTTTCATCTTGAAAAAAAATTACAACTATTTTGATTAAGAGTTTTTATTCACCATTTTTTCTTTTTAATTATTTTATCATTAAAAAGATATATTTACAATCTTATTATTACTTTATAATTTATTTCATAACAATATTATTTTAACTTTATTTTTACAAACTATTCATCATATATTTTTATCATATTTCTATAAAACTTTTTGTTATTAATTATTTTTATTTTATTAAATAAATTGTTTAGGCTATTTTCAACTTTGTCTTCAGGTATAGTTTAAATTTCTTTCTAATTTTATATTTTATCTTAAAGATATTCTTATCTTAAAAATATATAATATTTTTATTAAAGAAAAGCTTTGTAAACTTATATATGAATTATCTTCAGAAATTAATAATTTTAATAGTTAGGAATGATGTTTTTGTCTGTTCAATTAAAAAGGATTTAAATGAAGCTTGATTTTGAGTTTTGATACTAATCTCATTGAAGTCAAAACTCAAAACTGCTTGTGTTTGTGATTCCGACATTCTTGTGACAAGATACTTGATATCAAAAAAAAAAAGACCAATATAAAACACTTATATCATATCAGAGACAGGGAGGAAAAATAAAGAAGACTGATATAAAACACTTTTATCATATCAGAGATAGGCAGGAAAAATAAAAAACAAGCTAATCTCAATGGCTTGGACCAGCAACAGGCAACATCTGCAATCAAAGCTCCAAGAACTCATACTTGCTCTGGAGGCAATCTAATTTCCCTTTGACCTACTGCAACTCATCCTTAATCCAATGGTTTTCCACTTTCAAATCGTGTTTATCGTTGCAAATATAATTCATTTCGGATTTGTTTCTATCTTTTTCTTCTTTTAATTGAACAATCTCATCTTTCATTCGGAATGATTCTGCTTGAATTTGACTGAGTGAAAGATGTAACCTTTCTATATAACTTTCTAATCTTTTGACATTTGCATTGGCATCTTGGAGTGCCATCATATAAAAATTTTGTATTCCTCGATCCTTATCTCGCTGTTCAACTGCATCAGGATTAAAGAAACCAGTCATTGTATCATAGAGGCTTGTTTGGGAACTTTTTCTGCTATGACAATTACTTTCAACTGAACATCCTCCCATGCTTTTATTGGTTGAAGACAAAATTGAACGCTCCGTAAGAGTGGGGCCTGTACTAGATTGTGGTTGACTGGTAGTGGAGGATTTAGTTGAAGTTTGTGATTGTGATTGATTCCACAGCAGATTACTATTGCTCAATTGACTGTTTGAATTAGTATTGGTCGCATTCATAGTCAATGTCTGAACATCTGGTAGGACAGTATCATCAGATTGTGGCACAACATCTTGTGATAGATTAGGAGTGTCATATAGTTCTTGAATTAAAGTAAATAAAAAATTACAATCAATTTTCCGGCTAAGTTTCAATTTCAAACAAAAGACATACCTGAACCTGATGTTTGATTAGTAGCACTAGTTTCACTTTGTTGAGGATTTTTCAAATAGATGGTGTCTTGAGTTTGTCTTGGCATGCTCAATTGAGATTGACTCCATTCGTTCATCAGTTCAGCATTGGCTTGTGCTTGAGAATTTAAATCTTTGTTGAGATCTTTGTTTTCATCCAAAAACTTCCTTGGAAAGGAACAAACTGGAGCACCACTATTGCAACGAAGGAAGGAGAGTAATTAGAATCATTCATTAAATAGACACTGTAAAAAAAAAATGGGAAAACTCACATTCCATCTTCATTCGTACCATCATCATTAACTGAAACAAATGACGCTCGTTCCT
>KN361398.1:4616-15951 GCA_000785685.1 Uromyces viciae-fabae
AATATAAAAAAAAAAAAAAAAAAAAAAAAAAAGGAAAAAAAGGGAAAAATAACTCTGCCTCTCCCAAGTGACCAAAACTGAAAAAAAAACATTGCTTTCAGGTAAGTCTTTTTTCACTCCTCTCCAAGCAATATCTGACTGAATCTTTTTTTCATCCTCTTTCTCTGTCGCCTACTCCATTGGTTATAAATAACTCAATCGAAAAATATAAGATGTAAGTCACCTAGGCTTTCTTGTCTGATTTTTTTTTTCTTTTTTTCTTTTTCTCTTAGATTGCTAATTTTTATTTTATTTCAAAAATCCACTGCTGCCCTTTTCTCTTTTTTTATCAATATAGGGCAAAGGGCAAGGTAAGTCATCTTGTGTCCTTCAATAAAACATTTTTCTTACACTCTACTTCCATTATTGAAAAAAACAAAAAATAAATTTATTGATTAATCATCTTTTAGGCTAACATCTTTTTTTTGATTTTGATTTTTTTCTTTTTGCTTGCTCATATTGTTCTCTGTCTAAAATGGTTATATGGTGGATGACCGCCAAAAAGTTTGTGGTTTTGACCTGATTCGATCCATCAAAGACATCATAATAGAAGCATGCTGTGTCAGTAGTCACATGTGGCTAGCAGATGGATCCAAATTTTCCAGGGATTTTGAGAAGGCACAAAATATTATCAAAACTTTCTGAATTAAATTGAAAAAAAGAAAACAAAATAACAAAATTAAAAGTTGTAAATGTTTTTAAAATTTAAAAACAAAATTATTAAAAATAAAATTGAATTAAAATAAAATAAAATAAAAAATCAAAGAAAGAAATTGATTCAATTATTTTGATTTGAATACTATTAATTTTTATTTAAATAAATGAAAATAAAAATATAAAAAAATCATTTTCATTCTTAAGTAAAAATGAATTTCAAAATAAAAAAGATTTAGATCAAGTAGAAATGATTAAGATTATTCTCAAAATATCAAATTAAAGGTGAATGCATAATTTGAATTGAAATTATGGAAAGAAAACATAAAATAAAGCTTTATGTGAAAAAACATCATTAACAATGTGAAATAAAATTAAAACAATTGAGATTGAAAATCTATCCTTCAGATTGATTTTAAATTTACTCAAATAAGATTTTTTTTTAATCTGATATGATTTTCATTTCAGATCAAAATCAAACAATGAGAATCCAAATTAGACAAATTAAAATTAACAATCAATTTCAATTTTTAGAATATTTATCAATAAAATTTTAAGTAATAATTAAAGGAATAAAAATATAACAATTTATATTGATTGTAAAAAATTCGATTCAGAATTAAAATATTATATATGAGATATCTACAATAAAATCGAATTAGTTAAGATAAAGGTGATTTGATTCAGCTGCCTTAATGTATATAAACATTTTTTTTTTTCATTTCTTATCTATAATTTAAAATGAAAATTGTAAACATTCTTATTTTATTTATTTATTAAAAACTTGAGTTGTGCAACTCTCACAGGTATGATATCTGAATATTTCAATTTTTCCTTCAAAAAATCATTAGTTTCTTTGAAATATTTTTTTATTCTTCATTATTTATTTTCATTTTACATTTATTTATTTTTCTGATAGAATTTTTAATGAGCTATGCTTTCATGTAGCATAGAAATTTAATTTTCTATGCTGTCATTTAGCATAGCCATTGAATCAGATACCCTTTAATGTAGCGTAGCAATTGAATGTGATACACTTTCATGTAGCGTAGCAATTGAATGCGCTACACTTTCAAGAAGCATAGCAAATCCAATAGCGACTAGGGCTGCGCTACTGTTGACAGGGATTCTTGTTAGTGTTATTATTTTTTTTGAGACACTACGCTACACTATGCTACCTGGTTTTATTTTTGTCCAAAGGTTCCTGTAGCTGTAGCTTCAACAAAAACAACGCTACAGGTTGCAAAGTTGTAGCATAGCTTAATAAGCTACACTATGCTGCACTACATGTTACTTGTAGCATAGCTGGCCCACTGTTGGTTAAAAAGCTCAGAAAGTGGAGCAGAGGGGCTCAGGAGGCTAGGAAATAAGATTGGTAATTTTTGAATAACTAGATGTATTTTTAAAAAATATTTGAAAAAAGCAAAACAAAAAACTTGATGTCCTCCTGACTTCAAAAGTTGGTGCCAAAACCAACCACCCCCCTTTTTTTGATGATTTTTGAAAGTTTTTTTTGGATTTTTTTTGAAAAAAAAAATTTGTGAGGTTTTTTGGAAAGTATTGTTTTGTGAGGTACTTGGAAAGTTTTATTTTTATGATGTGTTTTTGATGCCAACAGTTAGTTGAGAAGTTGGGTTGTGAACATATGATTGTGGATGGGGAGTAATTTTTTTTCATGTGCTGATTTCTCATAAATTTTTGGGGTGTTTCCATAATCCCATAACCCAGCCAAAAAAGTTGTAGTTAAGGGAGTGTGAGATACAAATGAGTCCGCCTTATTGAACGGTTTTCACTATGGAGTTATACAAGTTGTCAGTTTTTGCCATTTAAAACTGATAATAGATAGCGATGTGACCGCTAAAATAGAATCTATTGATACGTAAAATAATTATTACTCATACATACATAAAAATTCCCTCCGTTCCAAGTCATGGTGACATTTGTTGTCATTGTAATTCAAAGTGTAAGCTAAAGTCATAGCGAAAATTCACCAGACAGAGTTACATATTCTAATTTAGTCGATGTTTTTTTCCATCCACACAATTTAGTTGATGTTTTTTTCCATCCACACTTGTATTCTTGTAGGCTTGTCTTCCCAAGGGCTTAAAAGTTGAAGCTAAGATTGGATTAATGCATCCCCGGGACTTAAAAAGTCTATGTACTTTGATCGATCATGCTATATAAATCGATCGTATCTCCGAGCTCATGGCTTTAGGGAATCATATCTTAGTGGATTTTAATCATGTGTGTAATACTTTTTCAGTTTAGCATGGCGTTATATGACTTTGGCAGTGAGCAAAAAACATCTCAGGTGCTCGGCAGATGGACAAGCGCTGAAAGTGATGAGCTCGATTATGAAGATAGACTCAAACTAATCAAATCGATAGTACGATTCTTAGTATATTCAACATGAGCAGCTTTTAATTTGACAGGATAATTTGACTAAGGAGATAGGAATGTAATGACTTCAAAGAGGAAGAATTCATTGTCATCTTATCTTCGACAAATACTTAGAGATAGAATAGGAAACAAATTTTGAAAAACCAGAAGGAAAGAAAGCAAGAAGACGTATTAGGATAGATACACAACATAACAAGTATTTACATAACAAGCAATCCAAGCATCCATCGGAAGAAGTACTAAATTAATTATTGTGTTAAGTATTATTTAAACCTACGACTCGAATCCCAAGGGTTGATTTTATCAAAGGAAAGAAAGTATGGTAGTATTAACTATCAGCCCAAAGAGAGGGAATCATGCCAGATACTTTCCACATTGCGGTTATCTTGGTCTAACACCGGTAGTCGTGACGGGAGTAGTAGAAACAAGACTTGAAGAGGATAACCAACCCATTGAAGCATCCAAATTAATAGTAAGAATCAGATGCTACGAAGCTGTAGGTACTTCTCTAACGAGAGGAAGACCAGAACAACAGCAGGATCATTTCAAGTCATCTTCTTCAAATCCTATCATTAACGATAAGAAAAGTCAGCATTCGAATGTCAACATACTTTGGCAAACTGAGAAAACACTTTGGACTGCTGCTTCTCAAAACAATCCAAACGAAGAGGAACAGGATAATGAAACAAATGATCAATACGACTTACTGGGAGATTGGAAGAGTTCTTGGAAACTAGTCATTCCGATTAACGCCGTTTTAAACAATGATCATCTTACAACTACAAGTAATCATCATCAAAATCACTTGAACATTGATTCAATAAACTCTGGTTGTGCTATAGGTTCAATCAATTACAAAAGTTGGAAATCGTGGTGGCAAGTAGAGACTGGTATGTTCAAAAGAAAATCAAATGATATATATATATATATATATATTGATTCATTCATTCATTCGTTTGTTTAGTAATTTATCATAAACCAGCAGGAGTTTTAGGAAGTAAAATTATGAAATCACATGGATTGTATTTAGTAAATTATGGAGAAGCACAAAAGCATTACAATAGGAGCATCGAGGAGTCAACCACATCAATTCAAAGTACAACGAGGATGACCAACAAAAACTTAAGATATTCTATAACAGCACCCAGCTCAGTATGTTGTGGAGATGAAGTAGAAATAATCATTCGAATCGGTTCATCATCCTTCAATCATCAACAACAGCCACAGTATCATCATCATCAGCAGCAGCAGCAGCATCGATCATCAGAAACCATTTGTAGACCAACAACACCAGGAAAGTTTAACGAATTGATTCATAAATTAGATCGATCTGATATTTCTCTCAAACGATTGCAAGTTTCTTTAGTTAGAAGATTAGCTGTTCAACTCGTTAAATCTACATCTTCTACTAATAACAATCATGATGGTCAACCTACATCTAGGATAGGAAATCCATCTATAAATCCCTTCTTCTCACTACCATTAACTCCACAAATTAATCCCATATCAAATCATACTTTGATAGGAACTAATAATAATCATAATAATAGTAAATTCCAATTGACTACCTTTCATACCTTAATCACAAATACGGCAGGAATTTCTAAATCAAATGTCTCATTAAATCTTGAGAATGATCAATCATCTACTCCTTCCACTACCTCCCTATCTAAACTCAATCAGGATGCTTATGATTTAGCATTCATAGTTAAACTTAAAATCCCTACTGCTAAATCCAAATCTCATTATTCCATTGGTGAAACGTTTAAAACCAATTCTACTACTGTCTCTTTCTTCTTTCAGTTTCAAGTTGAGTTTTTCAATTTATTCCTTCCTTGCTTAATTTTTATTCACTTGGAAGAATAATTCGCTGATTTTAATTGATTTTTTATATTCGGATTTAATTATTATTGGTTTTAAAAAGTTGTCTATCAAGAATAAATTAACTAACCGATTAGAAGTGATTGAATTGAATGAATTAAATGTTCAAGTATTTTCAATATCAAAAGATCAAATCAAATTTGCATTGGATCAATTAAATAAATTAAACTGTCATCCTAATAATAGTAGTAGTAGTACACTTGTAAATCAAAATCGACTTTTGTTAAATCCTTCTTCTTCTTCTCCTAATGTTAAGGATAATAGCTTAGTTGGTTCTTCTGGTGTTGTTGTTGATACTAGTAATTCTAAGGACAAGTTTTCTCTTTTGAGGTAGAGGTAACTTTTTGTTTACTTCTGTTCCTCTCTTTCCTTTCTTCTTCTCTTTCTTTCATCTTGAATTTGTTTCCAAATTTAACAATGGTTTATATTTTTTGTGGTGATTCAAAATGTAAATATTTATTTTCCATTTTTCAATGAGCTTGAGTTGATCATTAACTTTAAAGTTGAGAGATAAGATTTCAAGTTTTTTATTTTTATTTTTCATTTTTTTTTCACCAAATAATGTTGAATGAGGAATTACTGGAAAAGGCAATCAAGCAACCGAAAGAAACAATCAACGTAAGTAATTCATTAAAAGAAAAGAAGAAGAAGGGAAAGAAAGATACTCATTCCTTTCTTCAGTGGATCCAGATTAACAATGAGATTGAGAAACTAGTTAATGGATTTCAATCACTATCATCCAATCAAAATCAAGACATTCATCACATTGTTCAATCTTTCTCTCGATTAGATTTGATTGAAAAATTAATAGAATTCATCAAGATTGATTCAGATTTATTCTTTCATTCATCAAGAGACTTTTCAAAGGATGATATTAAAAATAATGAAGACATTTTGAAGGAGATTCATTTACTCAATCTTAAGATTCGTTTTATTTCCTTTTTAATAGATTTGATTCATATTCTTTTCTTCCATCAAGATCAAGATCAAAGTTTACAGGAAAGGAACTTGGATCAACTAGGGATTAATTTTATTTCCATTTCTCATTTAATCTATCGTTTATCAGCTTGGTACTCGGTTGGTTATTCAATCGATGAATGGGATTTAGCCGTTGATCTCAAAGATGAAATTCACAGTTGAGTTGATTCCTCATCGATTTTCCATTCGTAAAATATCAATAACACTTGAAGAATCTTGCCAATAGTTTAACTAAAAGATTGAATTGGTTTTCAATAGTCAACAATCATTCTAACTTTGTTGGATTCTCCTTTAAAATAAATGAATAAGGTGCCATCGAACGATTACGGAAAGTAGTACCCAAACTCAAACGAATTGACTCTAAAAATGAAAAGACGAATTTTGAAAAGAAAAATGAAATAGAATATGGATATTTAATATTGAATGATTTGATCAAACCTTTCTTCATGAAACAAAATTCATTTTCAAATCAAATCAATTTAAAAACTGGTAGGATTAAAAGGACTAAACAAGATCACTTATTGGCTCCTACTATTAATTCTTCTGTCGATATTTGTAATAATCAAATTTGGAAAACTCATGCTATTGGTTTTTGGAATTCTATTTGTTTATTGTTGGAGTGGTTAGATCAGGTTCGTTTTCTTCTTTGCTGTTTTATGTTCTTTTTCATTATCATTTTTATTTGGCGTTATCAGCCTTTTAAAATTTTTATTAATCTTGTTGTTTTAAAAATTACATCTATTTCATTGATGTTGATTTAAATTGAATCACTTTCATTGGCAAAATAGGATCCTGGAATACAAGAAATCTGGCCATTATTGATCCCACCAATTATAACATTACTAGAAGAAACTCAGCCCAGGTATCGATTAAGGGGACTTCAATTATCAATTGGTTTACTTAAGAATGCGCCTCCTCGCTTAATTTGTCAAACTGGAATAAATGATTTACTTCAAAAGGTTAGTTCATATATCTTTATTTCCATTTTCTTGAAAAAGATATGTAAATGGATTAATCTCCAAAAGAAAAAAAAAAAAGACAAATGCCCTTATCTGAAATCAATCTTGGTTTAACTATTTTGAAAACTAAAGAGTTTTTCAAATACTTTCGGACTATTAAACATACAAGAAACTATTATATTGCTGAATGCAAGTTTTGAAGCTAACGTAAAATTAATTCAAGTCGAATGGAATTCAAGTTTAACCAAAAATTTAAAAGATCAAGAAAATCAATACAAAAAAATTGATCAATTATTTCATCAATCTATTTTAAATTCTTTGATTTTTCGTAAATCTCACCTCAATTTTGATGGTCAACATCAATTCTCTTCTTATCATTTTGATTTGTTGAATTTCGTTGTCACTAGCTTTACTCAGTTGACCAATTTACTTCATTTTGCGATCGGTCGATATGTTCGTGTGAGTGGTTCGTTTTTCAATAAAAAAAATAATTTAATTTAATCAAGAAATCAGCTTTCAAAATGATTCACTTTTGACTTCTTGTTTTTATCCTCTTCAATTTTCTTTATTTGGTTATGTCTATGTAAAAGATAATAATGCCATATCTAATCGAAAGCTTAATAAATTTTAAAAAGTTAAATGAAGAAAATTATAAATTAGTAATAAAAATTAATCAATTAATCCAACTTTTATTTGAAAATTGTGGTGAAGTATTGATGGAATGGGGGAGTAGATTAGTGGTAGTCTTTGCTTGTTGTTGGAAAGATTGGCAACAATCCGATGATGATAATTGCCTGGAAAATTCCCCAACTGATCACATTAGTATGTTAATTTTTTTATTTTTTATATATTTATAATGATGTTCTATGTTTTTCTATGATATTGCATATGTTGACAATTCAATTGTTTAATTCAGAAAAAGAAGTTAGATTAAGTGAATCAACCATCCAATCAATTAAGAAATCAATAATTGAACATGTTTTTAAAAGTTTTATTCGAGTTAAGAATTTTTCTTCATCAGATGATCATCACCATCAACAACAACAAGAACAACATACACAAGGAGAAGAAAAACAGGGGATCTCAAGAGAGGAACTGGATGATAAACATCAGATTCAACTCTCCAACTTGATTTTTTCTATTCATCAACATCATCCTGTCTTATCTGAATTATTCAATCCTTTCTTATAAAACTTGATTTTTTATTTTTTTAACAATTATGTCTTCAAATACCTCCAATTTATTCTATATTCTTTCTTTTATTTTTATTTTTTCATTATAATTACTGTTCTTGTGGTTTCTGTTGGAATTTTGCCACATATCAAGATAAGTTTTATTTGACTTTACTATGAGTTCAGTGATCTTTTTCTCTGACTTTCAAAAAAACAAAAAAGTTAGAAATTGAGAAGAGAATTTTGAAGTTGATAAACAATTTTGAAACTCTGAAAAGCAACTATCAGCATCAAGCCCCCTCCCAAGTCACAGTATATTTGTTTGTATACACCAAGGGTACAGTCGGACGTCCCCCAGACACCTGCTAGGGGGGGGGGGGGGGGGGTTTTTTAAAAAAAAAAAAAAAAACATGCTGAAAAAAGATAGATTATGGTAAAGGAGTAGGGAAAATCACCCTGGCTGTGGACTCCAGTTACATTGCAGCAGGAGCAGTGTTAATGCAGGAAGACAAGGATGGACACACAAGACCAGTAGTTTATGAATCAGTAGGATTCTCTAAGCAAGAGTCCCAATATTCACAGTCAAAATTAGAGTTGTGTGGTGTTGCAAAAATATTGAAGAAATTTCAGATTGTCCTGTGGGGGCAGCATTTTGAGCTTCAGGTAGATGCAAAAGCACTAATAGAAATGATCAACACTCCAAGTTTACCCAGTGCTCCCATGACCAGATGGGTGGCATCCATCCAACTATTTTCTTTTGACCTAGTACATAAACCAGGAAAAACTTTCACTATGCCAGACAGTCTGTCAAGGAAAGCACCTTTGGATGGGGAAAAGATAACTGAATTTAATGAGGAAGAAGTATGGATCCAGCGGCATCCTGGGTTTGGCCTGAAGGAGATTAATTTGACTTTGTTCAGACCCATCAAAGAAGAGAATCAGTTGCAGGGGTTTTGGAAGAAAATGAAGGATTATTTGGGATCATTGCAGAAACCAGAGGGGTGTAGTGACAAGGATTTCCAGAAGATCAGGAGAAAAGCTTCAAATTACTTTGTGGAAGAAGGTCAATTAAAAAAAAGGAAAATACCCCATCCACAAGTGATAGTCACTAGCATCCCTTTGCAAAATAGAATACTGCAGAATTTACATGAAGATTTAGGTCATAGAGGAGGAAAAGAAACATATAGGAGGGTTAAAGAAAGATTCTGGTGGGAAGGAATGAAGAAAATGACTATTAAATGGGTGCAGAGCTGTGCAGCATGCCAAAAGAGAAGTAAGGAGTTGCCCAAGGAAAAAGGAAAAGCCACCAGCACTTCCACCTTGTTCCAGAAGGTCAGTATGGATGCAGTACATGTCAAAGCAGGAAAATGGAAGTACATCGTTGTAGCCAGGGATGATTTCTCGGGACGGGCAGAAGCAGTGGGACTTACCAACTTAAAATCCAGTACAATAGCAGAATGGTTTGTGGCTGAATGGCTATGTAGGTATGGGGTACCCAAGGAAGTTACAGTTGATGGAGGAGCAGAGTTTAAAGGGGAATTGCAGGCTGCGATTAAGAAGACAGGAACAAGAAGCAGGGTGGTTACACCTTATTATCCAGAGGCGCAGGGAATGATTGAAAGAGGACATAAGGAAATAAAAGACGCTTTGGTAAAAATATGTGGAGAGGATGGAAGGAAGTGGAAGGAGTATCTACCCTTGGTCACTCTGGCTGATAGGATTTCAACAAAGAGAACAACAGGTTATACACCATTCGAGCTACAGTTTGGTCAACCAGCAGTTCTACATATAGATTTGGAATTGAATAGTTACTTAAGTGTTGATTGGACTGGAGTATGTACCACAGCTGAATTATTGGAACTCAGGGCAGAACGACTATCTCAAAAAGAGGAAAGGATGCAGCAAGCCACTCTCAAACTTAGAAAATCCAGGGAAGAATCTGTCAAATATTGGGATTCAAGATTGGCTCATAGGTTGAGAAACCCATTAAAAATAGGGGATTTAGTCCTTGTATACAACAAATCATTGGAAAGTCAATGGGGACTTCTTTTTAAGAACAAATGGAATGGTCCTTACAGGGTTGTGAAATATTAAAAATAGGGGATTTAGTCCTTGCATACAACAAGCCATTGGAAAGTCAATGGGGACTTCTTTTTAAGAACAAATGGAATGGTCCTTACAGGGTTGTGAAACAGGTGAACCAAGGTCCCTATGCCTTGGAGGAATTGGATGGGACAAGACTGGCAAAGCTGGTAGCTGCCAACCATATTAAAAAGTTTTACCCCAGAGGTAAATTATTAGGAGAAGAAGAAATAGAAGAAGATGGGGATAGTTTTTTTAATGATTCAGAAGAAGAGGAGTTTGATCCTTGAATTGGGAATGCTGCGGAGAGCATTAAGTTGAGGGGGGAATGTGGTGCTCCAAACCCATTTCAAGTATCAAATTGACCAGGAAAATATGGAAGGAGCCATCAGGGGTAAAATTGGATAGCATATTTGAATTCTACGCCCAAAATGACCCCTAGGCCCCAGCAGACTCATTGGGCCAAACCCTCTAGTTTCCAAGATATGGGGTTTTCAAGAACATAAACTTATTTGTGAGGAGACAGCAATGTGAAATGGTTTGCTCTGTGTGATATGGATCTTAGTGGGATACTACTGTGATACTATTGGGTTTTATCTTGTGATTTCTCCGGTGATTTTTTTTGAATATTGTACTACTTAGATAGGGACTCTTCCCACATTTATTCCATAAAAGGGGTGCTTGTCCCCACACTTACCTCCATAGTCACAAGGTTTCTAGATCACCTGCATGAGCTTATGACTAGATTACAGGTCACATGCATGAGTCTGTGCACCAGTTTTGCAAGGAAATTTTTTTTGCCCTGGAGCAAAAATCCCTCACATTTTTACTATAAAAGGAGCTCTTTCCTCACCCATCTCCCACTTCCCACCTACCATCCAGCGAGGGAACACTCCTCCTCCCAAATATCCCTTCCCTTATAAACCCTCAACACTCATCCATTAGCTGTAATACTACCTTGAAATACAACCCTTATAAAGTTGATCCAGCCTGATTGAGACACTACTAACAGTAGCCTCAACAGTTGTTTGCCACCATAAATAATTTTTGTGTCAACTCTAGTAGGTGTCATACGACCACCCGGACGTACTAAAGGTATTTAGGTGGCTATATGCGCTTTGGAGGGAAAGGGAATGCAAGGATTGCTTCGAGGGAGTTGTTCGAAGTAAT